>JAINUV010000100.1:0-56082 GCA_020205505.1 Panax japonicus | reverse complement strand
TAGATTGTATGATTCCACAACGTTTTGGCTAAAAATGTTGTAGTTTAATATATCAGACAACGTTTAGACACATTTACACAACGTTTAAAATGTTTCATCTATTTAGACAAAAAGAAAAAAAAAGTTATATTTCACCTATATTACCAGTCACCTGCAATCTGCTAATACCATGACATAGCTAAAAAAAGTCTAAATTCTCATTTAAATTTAAAACCAAAATGTATCAACCATTCAAAATATATCTCAATAATACCATTCGTTTACAGTTTCAAATTACTACATCCACAAAATATATACCAAACTATCCATATATACATCTCAAATTCACTTTTTAATATAAATTACTACTATATTGAATTGTAAATTACTACTGTAAAGAGAGGTCTCGGTCATTATTGGATGTTCACCATAAAGCTTTATTTGTAAATATTGGGTCAAGGCGAGGACTTCGCTACAGCTGCAATACCTTCTACATACTCCCGCGAAAACTGTACACCTCCGTCTTGTCTACATGAAGAATACCCACTTAACTACAAGTTCCCTCTTACACGTTCAACAGCTAAAGCTCTTCTACCCGTGTCAAGTTACTGCAACAAATTAGAGTCTATTTTACCAAATATGCTAAATAATAACCCTTAAAGCTTTCATATTTAAACATAAAAAGTACTTATTAACATAAGTCCAACTGGCAGACTATTGTGCATATGTCCAACTACTACACATGCCAGTAGTTTGCACAAGATTGATCTGTTTTGCAACATGATCTTGTTCGCTAATGTATCAGTTTATGACAACTTGCAAAATTTGGGTATTTTCAACATGATACTTCAAAAAAACGATACATAAAGATTATAAAAGAAGGTGAAGAAACAGACAAGCTGAAGGAAAATAAATAAATAAAAAGCCTACCTATTGACCAGTTAAACGCATTATTAAGCAAAGACAATACTGTTACCATGCTGACCTAGAAGTCCAGTTGTAGATCCATATGGTCACCACCTCATGGAATCAGCAAACTAAAGAATTTAAACAACTTTTGCAGTTTAAAATAAAGATCTAGAAAACAAGCGAAACAAACTTAAAGTAAATATGAACTAGTCTAAGTTTTCGTAGAGGATAACTCATAAACACCAAGCCACTTGCGACGAATAGTCAATATCACATAGCAACAGATTAATGCCAATCAGATAGGAAGGTTGAAAAAATATATTTATTTACTTTCAACACTTTTGTATACCTGCATTTCTGTTTAGCAAGGGAAAAGGGGACGGGGATGGATCCAGTATGGCAGTATGAGAGTTGCTACAGAATGGCAGGGGGAGGGGGAATTCAGTGGCATCAAAAACCTTTATGAACCAACATTTCACAATTGAAATAAAATAAAATAAAGCAATAAAATACCCCTCATCTGCATCATTCGCCACTTCATTCTCGACTAGAGAAAGACTGTTATCCTATACCTCACCAAAAACAGTAACTATAATTAAACAGCATCCACATCATCACTCAGTGAACATATATAACAACTATCACAACAAGCTACATGTTTCTACAGAAAATAGCATGAGATTACTCTTTAGGCTATCCTGAATAATTTAACTTTAATATCAAATGGACAGTTGTGTAAACAGCCTCCATACCATCATTTAGTGAACAGTTATGTAACAACTAGCTCAACAAGATATATGTTTCTGCAGCAAATTGTATATGACAGTTGCATTCTCAAGTATCACTCGGTTATAGATATACCTTATGTATTTGCTTGGATCAGAGGTTTTTGGTCCCTCAATTCCAAGAAAATGTAGTATCTTTCAAGAAATTAATAAAATGTAGTATCTATTGACATTCTACTTGCCTATTTCAAATGCCAAGTGAAAGGAGAACAAATGAACCTATAATTGGTTTTTGATAACAAGCTCATTACCTTCTCTTGTAAACTTCTGCAGATGTGTTCTCTGGCAACAAAATACCAGCTGCATGTTAGTGAGTTTTGTGGCCTGGTAGGACAAGGTAAGCTTGTGTGATGGTGTGTACACGGATGCAGATACTTCAGCTAGCAATGAACTATAAAAGGCAGCTGGTTATGAAACTGAGCAAGTAAGATAATCCATGGGTAAACAGTTGAAGAAGTCTTTCTTCAACTTTTTTTTACAAGATAATTGGTTTACCAACTTGAGATGATTGCGCTGGATAGTGCAACACAACTTCTGTAAAATTAAATCACAAACTGTAATGTTAGTTTTGTCTTACCAATACTACAAGGAAATTAAAGGAATAACCTATACAAAAGCTTAAACAATCTGGAAATCAAAAGATAGCTCTCTGTCTGAACCAAAATTCTTTCCTTCTTGAAGTATTGTACTGATGCTCTGTGGGTTAAGGCAACTACCAACCAGTAATTTGCACCATTTTTGTGTGAGTGATCAACGATCCGGCCTCGTTTCAAAATTTATATATACGTAGTTAACATTTGTATCCATAGTTATGAATCAAAGGTTCACAAAAGGTTATAATTATTTTAAAATTTTTAAAAAAACAAAACTTTTTTTTACTTCTTTTTAAAATCAAATCAAATAAAAAATACCATGACACTCAAACGTAGGAGTATTAATATAATTGATAAGAACAACAAAAATTAGGAAATGTCAAAATGCATCAAAGGTGGACAGAAAAGACACTGTAAGTGTATACTAACATCAGGCTATTTGATGAGAGCAGCCCAGCCAGATATACATATTATCTCTAAGCAAAGAAGCAGAAGATAATCATAAACGCACACAAACATTAAGAGGACAAAGACAGAATGCAACATAGAAAAATATAGAAGGAAAATCTTACCTACAAATTGCCACTGTACACTTAACAAAGTGTGGGCAATTAGGTTTAAGTAAAATGAGCTTCTCCAGTCCACACCTACTATATTATCATCTACTAAGTTATTCAACTGGTGAACAAGAACATAAGATAGAAGTTATATTTTGTACAGTAAACACTCATGTAGGTTCAGTAATAATCTCAATTTCAAAAAAAAATAGTTTATACCAAAGTGAAAGCTATTATTTAATGTTTTGATATTAGAGATGGAACCAATGGTAAGTCCAAGTATCATCCCAACAGTGCAATCACTAGAAAAGATAGATAAATCTTCCAAAAACTATACTGGCCAACTAATCATTATCAACCAATTGATTAAATACAAATAGCAAATCTCTTTCAACAAGAAATTAACACTGAAACAATTGTAAGATCTTAACAAATGGGAAGACAAGAGCTTATTTGGTCACAAAAGTAGGTAATTTGGCTTCAACTGAAAGCCTAAAAAGTATAGCTCTGACCACTAGTAGAGCACAAAGTTTTTAAGAATAGATGGGAGTAATTTCACTTGCATATAAAGTGTTTTACTTGTAAATCTATATATGAAAATGATATTCCTTCAAGCCAACACAAACATTGAAATTATAAAATTCAAAGAAATTAACTTAATCTTCTTAATTTTAAATTTGGAGAACAAAATCTGGATATTAAATGATAAGGGAAGAGAGAGAGAGAGTCGGAACCTGAGTAGCCCATTTAATGATGAGAGAATCAAATGACAAGGACCGCACCACGTGTCGACGAATTCAACCAGAACCGGACGATTGGACTTGAATACGACGTCGGAGAACTGATTCTTATTTATCTCAGAAATGCCACCGCAAGTAATCGCCGATTTACGAGAAGAATAGCTACGAAAACCGAAACCGAAGAAGTTTCTTGGACTCTGTGGAGGACAGAACAAGAGCTCCTTCTTCATCTTACTCGCCGGAGCAGAAAACGATAAAGTCCATCTGTTGGTACTGACGAAATACATAACAGTACCCAACAAATTACAGGGAGAAACAAACATTTTTGGCCAAAACAAACCCAAAGTCAGTATTTTTAACAAACAATTGAAAAAATATACCAAAAAAATTTAGCAAAGTGGGTTTCCCCAATTACCTTGCTAAAATCGAAATCTGAAGTAAATTAAGAGAAATTCTGCTCCACAATACTGAATACGAAGAAAGAGTGGTATAGAGGAGAGATGGGTTTTCTCTTTACAGGCTCAAAATAGAGGAAAGTGTGTACGGAGGGATTTTTGAAATTTTTTTGGACTGCATGCAGCGAATGTGAGTGATCGGTGGGTTTTTAGATGTCCAATTGAGTTTGGGCGATTTCACTTAACCACCTATAGTCAGTAAAGTTATATTTAAACACCCGACTTTTTGAGTTAAAGTGAATAACTGTTTTCTATCATAACTCTGTTACTTAAGTTGGATAAAGACTTAATTACCCTCCTTATATATAAACGACAGATTTGAGAACAGAGAAAACCATTCACAAGTCTATATATTTCTCCATACTAAAATTTAAGAACAACTGCTAAACTTATCAGAGAATTAGAACACGAAATCAAAACCTCATTTATCAAAACACCATCACAAAATCCAAAATCAACAACAATTACACACAGAATCACAAAAAGAGCTGACAGAACATGCGAGTAATCTAGCTTCAACCTTGACGAATCTTTTCTCAAAATCTCATGTACAACTATAGAGAATGCATAAACAACATAAATCTAGCTATTATAAAACATACATCTCTTATAAAACAGAGCAACCAACCAACCAAGAAGGGAAAGAAGAGCAAATAGAAAGAAACATACATCTCTTATAAAACAGAGCAACCAACCAAATTCCCAAAGCCAAATAACCCAGGTATTGTACGGAGCATTGTACCAGGTATTTTTAGTGTCTTCAAGAAATCAGTTAAGAAGCATATTCCTTTCTCATCATTGTACTCAAGAGCACAAGCCAACACAGTCCCTGTAGTCAAGCCAGAACTTCTTCCAACCTTCATCACTTGCTTCCCAATAAGACTATTGATTCGAGATTGCAAGTCTATATTTTTAACATCCCCAATCTCTCCTACACCTTTTACGGATGTAGTTACGGTTGACAAGTCAAAATCATCACTAAATGGAATGAATGCCCCATCTGCTCTCACAAATGTCTCTGGACATACACCAAGTTTCAATTGTATGTGTTAGCAGCAGAATGCATAGAGAATCATACAAACGCTAAAAATGGCCAAACTTCAGACAAGGATACAAAAGTCTCAAACCCGATTCGAGCTCATAAACACCAAGTACGAAATGAAAATTAATAAATTACATTAAAAACAACAAATTCGCCCATCTAATTGAAAAACCTAAAAAATCCATACCAGTCGAATTTAAACACAAACTTGGTAATAAAACAATCGGTGCCCTAAACAGGCGGAAACAAAATGAGAATGACTAGATCCGAGTAAAATCGAACATCGTCGTAACATTTGGGGTTTGATAAGAAATTTTACCAGAAGTTGGAGCCTCGAATCAAAGAGGAAGTCTAGGAATTGAATTAGTAAGTTGTGATTGAGATTCGGTGGTTGATCGATGGCTCGAGCTTCGATGCCCGAGGTAGAGATGATGGCGAGCAACCTTTGGAGAGCTGCTCTAGTTTTAAGAGAGAGAAAGTTGTTGACAGAAATGGAGGGAGCAGGGATCAGATCCATGAAGGGAGAATAAGAGGAGAAGAGATGAAGAAGAAAGGGGCATTTTAGACATTTATTAGGGTTTTTTTATTCTTACCGTCCATTCTCACGCGGTTTTGGCGTTTGACATACACGTCCGGTTAAGTTGGATGAAAAAAGTGACGTTTTCACTTTAACTCAAAAAGTCGAGTGTTTAAATGTAGCTTTACTAACTATAAATGGTTAAGTGGGAAACCGCCCAAACCCCAAGTGGTCATGTGAACTTAACCCTTTTTTTTTCTTTCCCGACTCTCAGGGCTTCGTGTTTTTTAAAGGAGGGTTTGAAAATTTTTGAAAAGAGGATTTTGCTCCGTGTTTTTTTACATAGATAATGTTTTTTTTAAAAACGTTATCTATTTAAAACCAAAAATTGCCCTTATAAATACATAACATTTTTTCATATGTTTATACAACGTTTTGTTAAAAAACGTAGTAAAAAAAAATACTACAACGTTTTTTATAAAAACTTCATCTTTTAAGTGTTGACTTTTTATGATTTTGTACTTCATCGATAATATTCTGGTATACTGGAAAACACGGGAAGAGCATGCTGAACACTTGAGAGTCGTTTTGGAGATATTCCGAAAGGAACAACTTTATGCGAAGTTCTCCAAGTGTGAATTCTGGTTAAAAAAGTTCAATTTTTAGGTCATGTAATTGACAAAAAAGTAATATCAGTAGATCCAACTAAGATCATAATGGTTTTGAATTGGGAACAACCAACAACTCCAACAGAAGTAAGAAGTTTTCTCAGTTTAGCGGGTTATTATCGACGGTTCATAAAAGATTTTTCAAAAATAGCAACCCCGCTAAGAAATTTAACTCGAAAGATAGTGAAATACGTATGGACAGATAAATGTGAAGTAAGCTTCCAAGAGTTGAATAAGCGACTGAGTATGGCTCCAGTATTGTCCTTACCAGATGATACATGAGGCCTTGTAGTATTTAGTGATGCCTCACACAGAGGTTTAGGGTGTGTGCTGATTCAACATGGGAAAGTGATTGCTTATGCATCCCGACAACTCAAAGATTATGAGAATAGGTATCCTACTCATGACCTAGAGTTAGCCTTGGTAGTTTTTGTTCTAAAGAGTTGGAGACATTACTTGTATAGGGAGAAGTGCAAGATATATACAGATCACAAAAGTCTAAAATATATTTTTACACAAAAGGAACTGAACTTAAGGCAGAGAAGATGGTTAGAATAAATAAAGAATTTTGATTGTGAAATCTTATATCATCCTAGTAAAGCTAATGTCGTAGCTGATGTGTTAAGTAGAAAGAATCAAGAAAAGTTGAACGCAATAACCACCAATAATAGGTTAATAAAAGATTTCAAAAAATTAGAAATTGAGGTGGAATGTCAAACTACCTCTACCCAAAAGTTATTTATTATAGAGGGAGTTTCATCTCTACTTGATAAAATCAAAGAGATGCAAGAAAAGGATGAAGAATGTCAGAAGTGTAAGTCTAACATAACTCATATTAAGTACAACAAATTCAGAATAGATAAGGATGGAATAATAAGATATGAAGATAGAATTTGGGTTTCGTTAAACCTAGCCTTAAAAGACGAAATCTTAAACGAAGCTCATAATTCTAAATTTACCATACATCCTGGCGGTACTAAAATGTACAATGACTTAAGTCGACACTTTTGGTGGTCGAATATGAAAAGAGAAATAGCTGAATGGGTAAGCAAATGTCTCACGTGTCAAATGGTTAAGGCTGAACATCAAAAGCCGAGTGGTTTACTTTAACCCTTACCAATTCTTGAGTGGAAGTGGGAACTTATAACCATGAACTTTGTGGTAGGCCTTCCAGCTACACAGAAGGGCCACAATGCCATTTGGGTAATAGTTGACCGTTTAACCAAATTAACTCACTTTTTACTTATTAAAGTTACCCATAACTTAGACCAATTTGCCAAGTTGTACATTAATGAAATCATCTCTAAGCATGGAGTACCTGCTTCTATAGTATCAGATCAAGATCCACGTTTTACTTCAAATTTTTGGAAGAGCCTTCAGAAACACTTAGGAACACAATTAAGAATGAGTACAACTTATCACCTTCAGACTGATGGACAAAGTGAGAGAACCATACAAACATTAGAGGATATATTAAGAACATGTATCATCGATTTCAAAGGAAGTTGGGAAGATCAATTACCTTTGGTAGAATTTGCCTATAACAATAGTTATCATGCAAGCATAGGTATGCCACCCTATGAAGCCTTATATGGGTGGAAATGTAGAACACCTATATGTTGGGATGAAGTCGGGGAAAGGCAAATGCTAGGACCTTAAATAATTCAACAAACAACTGAAACCATCAGAATTATACGTGAATAATTACAAGCATCACAAGATCGACAAAGGAAATACGCTGATCCACATCGTCAACAACGAAACTTTAGCATAGGAAGCTACGTATTATTGAAAGTATCTCCTTGGAAGGGTAAGATATGTTTTGGCAAGAAAGGAAAACTGAGTCTGAGTTTCATTGGACCTTTTGAAGTTTTGAGGAGGATAAGTGAAGTTGCTTATGATATAACATTACCTCTTGAGTTAAACCATATTCATAATGTGTTTTATGTGTCCGTATTACGACCATACAAACCTGATTACAAACATGTTATAAATTTTGAGCCAATCCAAATCGAAGAAGATCTTTCTTATGTAGAAGAACCTGTGCAGATCGTCGATCGTAAAGATCAAGTCTTGAGAAATAAAGTTATAGCATCGATCAAAGTGATTTGGAGGAATCAGAACGTTGAAGAGGTTGCATGGGAGCTCGAAGATAAAATGCGAGAGAACTATCCCTAACGGTTTACTTAACCTGTACTGTAATTTCCAGGACAAAATTCTTATTAGTGGGGGTAAATGTAAAAACCCAAAACTCTAATAAGACTCAGATATGTAAACTCAGTTATATTAATAAAATCTCTCCATTCTGAAAGTGATATGTGTTATTATATACTCTGTTTAACAAATTAGGTCAAATAAATTTTCGTGCAAAAATTAACAAGCTTGACACCCCGTGCTTAAAAATTTTCTCCTGAAAATGTACTTTTCGGTATATTTGTTCTGACAAGCTGCTTTGTTGTGCTTACACTGACAAAACGCTTTGTCGTGCTTGATAGGATTTCAGTAAAATCTAGGTTAAGAACCCTAGATTGCAAACTATAACCCTAGATTACAAACCCTAACCCTAATTTATAAACCCTAACCTTAATTAACTAAACCAAACCCTAATTTGGTTATCCTAATACCTAATTTTGATTACTAAACTTCAATTAGGTACTAATAAACATCATTAAGCAACCTTAATCATTAAAAACAAAACCTTAATCAAGATTAGTGAGGATTAGGGCATAATTAAGCTACTAATTTGATCAACTAGCTTACAAGTAGGTTGAGAGTCATCTACACAAGTTCCAAAACATCACATGACATGCTTCCAACCTCCCAACCACCAGAAGAGTCATACATCAGATCTTTTAGGAGGCAAGTAGATGGAAAAATTACCAAAAAGCCAAGTTAGAAAATTCTATAAAAAGAAACCCTAGCTCAGAGCAAACCCACAAAATTATAAGCCAATACACTAATATAACCTGCTTATACAAGCCCTGGTGATAGCAACAACATATTTAATAGCCAAAAATCAATAATCAAGCAAGAAAGGTACAAACCCTAATTCATAGCTAAATCTTTGTTGCTTTGTTCAAATTATTATTTAGATGTTTAGATTTGTGTAATAGTATGTTAGAAAGTATGTTAGGTTGATAGAACATGTTTTCATAACATATAGATGCCTCAAATTAGTGCTTTAAGTAATCTGGAAATTTTGGAAAAACAAGCCTGACAGTCGAATGTCAAAGCTTGTAGATCCATGTATATTAATAATTAGGTCTATTAATTGTGTGTTATTTATAGTATGACATGGGGCCTTTAATCTGGAAAAGAAAACAGGTTCATTAGAACCATATATTGCAAGATATATGTGGTCAAAGGTGGTTGACTGATCACGAAGTTCTATTTTCTGGGTTACCCAGAAAACTCAAGAACAAGTTGAACCGGCTACTTTGACCAGCCTTTTAATCGCTTTCAGTTTGTTGTTTTAATGACTTTTTGTAATAGATTAATACCTCGATATATATACTACATATCTATGACCTTAAATTGCTTATAAGTTCATAGGATTACTGAAATTAATGGTCAAAAGTCATTGACCGAGCTTGACCAAGTTTTCTGGGTTACCTAGAAAACTGATGAACATGAAGAAAAGCATTTGGCTGTACTTTGACCAACATAGATCGAGACCTTAGAATTATGTTTTGTCCAAACCAGTGTTTTATATATGTACATTGACATATAGACTACCTATTACAACAAAGAAAACACAAATCTATTACACAGATTCAAAGATATGAAAGCCACAAAATCGTTAACCGACCATGACCACTGTTCTGGGTTACCCAGAAACTCACGAACAGCTCTGACAGTGACTTTGAGCCTCTATAACTTCTTGTTATATGTAGGTTAAAGCACAAAATTTGTCTGATGTTGTACTACTACATGAGTATTATAACATCCATACTTGCCCAAACCCAAAATCAATAACAGTAGCAAAAGAAATCATGGTCAACATCGTCCCTAAGCCACGACCGGCTGAAATCCAGAAATTCAAAAACACCTAGAGCGACACTTTCTATCACTATTGGGCTTTAGCGATACACATAAATTATTTTTTTTAGAAACTAATCAATAAAAATTAGAAATAATTAATAAATAAATATAAAAACAGTTTTAAAAATTATATTAAGTTATTATAATTAACTTTTGATATTTTTATATAAATTAAATAAATATTTTATTTTATTTGAATATTATTAATAATTAAGTTAATAATAAAGTAATTAGAATAATTACTTATAAATAATAAATAATTATTGAGAAATATTTTTAATAATTTAAAAATCATAATAAATGGTTATAAATTATTTAAAAATAGTAAACAAGGTTTTTATAAAATTCTAAGCAAATACTAATTATTTAGAAATAGAAATAAATGATTTAAAAATCATTTAAAGGATAAATAAATACTTAAACATTATTATAAGCTTCTAGAAATTATTATAATGGATATATAAATTATCTAAAAATATAATAAAGCTTATAAATAAAATTTAGTCGATATATCAACTTATTTTAATACTCGGTAAGGTCTTTGAACACAGAAAACATATCAAACTTAACCAGAACATATGTAAATTTTGTATTTGAGTATTGTTATCAATACTAATGTGTTAGATTTATATGAATGAACATCGTAGGTGTTTATTAACAAATCAAGTTGCATTACTTGACTGATCTACGCTGAGGCAAGTTTCCTATACCCTAATTACTTTCGCAAGTTTACTAAACACAAATTATTACTTATAAAAATTCTCAAAACCTGTTTATTCGTTGAACAAGATTTCTATCTTGAATTGATGTTGATATGATATACCACACCTAAACTTGAATTACCACTTATTGTAATGTTATTCCTATAGCTTCAGCATAACTAAGAAATGCATTATTTATTCTTATGACATTATTTATCGAGCATAAAATGTTGTGTCAAACCAAATTGCTTTGGTAAGACATCCTATTCTGAAGTTGTGTATCTCGTAAGGGATCGAGATTTGGTCAATAATATATTGACATTTGGGTGCATATGAGCACTAGTAGGATGAGATGTATACTCCTAGGATATTGAGTAGGTTGATTCCCTATCTCATATCTAAACAAAGTTTCTAAGTCTATGTGACTAAAAGGAATAAAAAGTCCAAAATTTGTTGAAAAAGAAATTCCATAAATGGTAGCAACTATCATTTAAATTTTGAATTGTTATACTTCTTCAAATCATATATTGTTATAAATATAAAACTTGATGAGCATGTCATAGCTCACCCTTGCAAATTATTCCCTTTGTAGTATTAGATTGTAACCTTGGAACATCTGTAGTAGATAAAGGGAAGCGTCCCTTCTTAGATTAGCTTATATTATTGTCTAGTGTAATGTAATACTTTGTAATAAGAAATTTTTTATGAAGAATCATGTAATCGAACCTTAATTATATATAAATATATATATAACATCTTTTATTTTCACAACTGTGTTTTCTTACATATATAGATGTAATTAGAATTTTCAATATAGTTTGAGATCCTTGGGAACTATTTATCTGAGTGAGGGTATTGACGGCATGGACTGTTCATGTTGTTGATACTCTGGATTTCGGATAGATAAGTACTATCGATACGAAAGTGTAATTTTCATGACATAGACTATACATCTTGGATATATGGGAATTATATCTGATTATAAATTGTATAGTCACTCAACTAGATATAAGAATAAAATTTGATACCATGGACGTATAGATTTGAATGCGTTATATACACTAATTTGTAGTAAGCAACATATCGGATACCGTGTGAGTATAGATGTGGGGGCGTTATATTTAATGGTATCAAAGTTGTTAAGGCTATAGATATAAGGAAGAGAAATCTTAGTATATAGTCTTCGAGTTCGTAAAAATTTTAAAGTACACATAAAAATAACATTAAAAATATTATGTTTGTATAAATTTCTATACCAGTATTAAAGGAGTTTTATTTTATAGATGTCAAACTCCAGTGTTGAAGAAATGTTGATAGTAAATAATCCACCACAAATTAAGTCATTTATAGCTAGTGATGCAGAGGATGAAGAATTAGTTCATGACCAACAACTGCTAGATGTTGAGGAAGAGGAGGATCCAGTAGTACGGCAATTAATGAGAATTGATGAACATGATGAAGCAATGGCATCACTATTGAAGACAATAGAATATGAGAATAATAAAATGCAGTTTATGGCACACTTAGCCGAGGAAATGCTAGAACATGAGAGGGGAACTAATAACCGACTGAAAATACAACTGCACCATGCACAAAGGGGCAAGAAGGAAGTACAATCAAGGCTTCTTAAATCATCTCTGGGTACTCGAGATGTTTTTAATAATTTACAGCGCCGAGTAGTTCGATATCCGGTGGAGTAGAAGAAAACTGCTTATCAGATAGATCGATCTGTGGTATGTCGTATAATCCAGGATTCCTTCGATGATATTAATGAATTCTAGAGGGTGGTATAGAAGTCTAAATGCTCTATATTAGTATGAATAAAGGAGCATTTAAAGTTGTAATATAGCTAGTAGTATGTGTAAGCTAGTAGTATGTGTAAACTACTAAGTTATTTTGTATGACTCTTGTGATATATGAATTAAAGATATGTTTATATTATTCAAATTCTTATGTGAATTTTTGTTGTTGTTATAAAATCATGCCACCAACCAGAAGACCCCAACGAGAGATAAATAATGATGATAATCCTACCCAAAATTTAGTAGAACTTTTGTTAGGTGCTATTAATAGACCCACAACCCAAAACACTTCCTTTAAAGATTTCAAATTAGTTGGTCCACCCAAGTTCAAAGGTACAGCTGAACCTGTCGATGCACAAATTAGGATTACTAAAATAGAAAAAAAATTCCTAGTAACCAATGTCAATAATAATCAAAAGATGACTTTTGCAACCTTTTTCTTGAAAGGTGAGGCTAATTACTAGTGGGAATCAACTAAGGCTCGGGTAGAAACTGAAATTGTACCTTGGGATAGATTCAAAGAGTTGTTCTTTGAAAACTATTTTTCCCAATCTCTGAAGGATCTTATGGAGGTACGATTCCTAGAACTGAAACAAGGAGACCTGACTGTATCTCAGTATACAACCAAGTACAATGAATTATCCAAGTTTTCTCTTCACCAAGTCAATACCAAACTTAGAAAGACTCAGAGGTATCAAGAAGGTTTGAAACCTTAGATACGAAGTAAATTGTCAATACTCCAAATAAATATTTTTTCAGAAATACTTGAGAAAGCTTCTATAGCTGAAAGTGAAAATTAAAATCTCATTAAATTTCATCAGGAAAAGAAGAGTCCAAAATGAAAAAGGGAAACTTAAGACTGAACCCAGTTCAGATGGGTCTAATAAAAACAGAAATAGGATACTACTTTTTGCAACAACCTGGGGAAAAAGATGGGTAATAACATTAATAACTTTAGTAATAATAACATTAAACCGTGTTCTACCTGTGGAAGAAAATAAAAAGGGGTATGTTTTAATAGTAAATGTTATAATTGTGGACAAATAGGATACCATTCTCCACAGTGTCCTCTCCTTAATAAAAATAAATGTTTCAATTGTGGTTCGTCAGATCTTTTCGCAAGGAATTGTCCCAAGCGCAAGAACTAGGGATGAAAGGGGATTAGAGTATCGGAGAACAACAATAATCAGTCAATAGTAGCTGCAGTTGGAGTTCAGAATTGACCAACCATGAGAACTTTTAATATGTCGGTGAGGGATGCTGTTACTTCACAGGACGTGGTGACAGGTATCATCCCTATCAACAGTTTAAATGCATATATGTTATTCAATTCTGGTGCTACTTGTTCCTATGTGTCTAATAGTTTTTCTAAAAATCTGAATATACCATGTGAAAATTTAGACAAACCATTTTGTGTAGAAATTGTGAACAATGAAAAGATACCGGTTAAGACCATATATAGGAACTGTAACGTGGAGATAAAGGGTCACAATTTTCTAGTAGATCTTATTCCAATTCAATTGGGAGAATTTGATGTAATCTTAGGAATTGATTGGTTAGTTAACCATAACGCAATGATCGATTGTCATCAAAAATGTATAAACCTTTTGACTACTTCGAAGTTAAAGGTAGTGTTCAACGAAAGTTTTTCACCTAAGCAATCTCGATGCTTGACCATAACTTAGGCAAAAAGGTTACATAGAAAAGGTTGTTCAAGATATTTGGCCTATAGTTGATACTCGACAAGGAGTAAAACTAGATCAAATACCAATAGTTAAGGATTTTTCCGATGTGTTCCCAGATGACTTACCAGGTTTATCTCCAGATAAGGAAATTGAGTTTGTCATTGATCTTGCACCGGGAACATCGCCAGTTTCTAAGGCACCGTAAAGAATGGCACCTGTAGAACTGAAAGAGTTACTTGTATAATTACATGAACTTTTAGATAAAATGTACATACAACCTACTGTTTCACCTTGGGGAGCACCAATATTTTTTGTAAAGAAGAAGGATGGAATCATGAGGTTATGTATAGATTATAGAGAATTAAATAAATTAACCATTAAGAATAAATACCCTTTCACTACTACAAAACAGTAAATAGATAACGCGTAAAAAATGTTGTGGTTGCTATCCCAGAAACATCGTGGTTAAGGGTGTCATCTATTTGACACCCTTATATAACATTTTTAAAACGTTGTAGTTTGATACATTATACAACATTTTTTTCTAAAAAATGTTGTAGATTTGTTGTCCAAAATTATTATATGCTTGAAAACGTTGTAGATGGTATGATTCCACAACATTTTCTAGCTAAAAATGTTGTAGTTTAATATATCAGACAACATTTAGACACATTTACACAACGTTTAAAATGTGTCATCTATTTAGACAAAAAGAAAAAAAAAGTTATAGTTCACCTATATTATCAGTCACCTGCAATCTGCTAATACCATGATATATAGCTAAAAAAGTCTAAATTCTCATTTAAATTTAAAGCCAAAATGTATCAACCATTCAAAATACATCCCAATAATAACATTCGTTACAGTTTCAAATTACTACATCCACAAAATATATACCAAACTATCCATATATACATCTCAAATTCACTTTTCAATATAAATTACTATTATATTGAATTGTAAATTACTACTGTAAAGAGAGGTCTCAGTCATTATTGGATGTTCACCATAAAGCATTATTTGCAAATATTGGGTCAAGGCGAGGAGTTCGCTACATCGGCAATACCTTCTACATACTCCCACTGAAGCAGTACACCTCCGTCTTGTCCACATGCAGAATACCCACTTAACTGTAAGTTCCCTCTTACACGTTCAACAACTAAGGCTCTTCTACCTGTGTCAGGTTACTGCAATAAATTAGAGTCTATTTTACCAAATATGCTTATAATAACCCTTAAAGCTTTCATATTTAAACATAAAAAATATTTATTAATATATGTCCAACTGACAGACTATTGTGCATATGTCCAACTGCTACACATGCCAGTAGTTTGCCCCAAATTAATCTATTTTTCAACATGAAGTTGTTCGCTAATGTATCAGTTTATGATAACTTGCAAAATTTGGGTATTTTCATCATGATACTTCAAAAAGACGATACATAAAGATTATAAAAGAAGGTGAAGAAACAGACAAGCTGAAGGAAAATAAATAAATAAAAGACTGCCTATTGACCAGTTAAGCCCATTATTAAGCAAAGACAATACTGTTACCAGCCTGACCTAGAAATCCAGTTGTAGATCCATATGGTCACCACCTCATGGAATCAGCAAACCAAGGAATTTAAACAACTTTTGCAGTTTAAAATAGAGATCTAGAAAACAAGTGAAACAAACTTAAAGTAAATGTATACTAGTCTATGTTTTTGTAGAGGATAACTCATAAACACCAGGCCACTTGTGACGAATAGTCAATATCCATAGCCACAGATTAATGCCAGTAAGATAGGAAGGTTGAAAAAAATATATTTATTTACTTTCAACACAAATTTTTTATACCTGCATTTCTGTTTAGCAAGGGAAAAGGGGACAGAGATGGATCCAGTATGGCAGTATGGGAGTTGCTACAGAACAGCCACAGAACTCAAACAATACATTCAAATCCAAAGAAAGGAAATGCGCGAATCACTTTTACCAAATGGCAGGGGGGGAATTCAATGGCATCAAAAACCTTTATGAACCAACATTTCACAATTGAAATAAAATAAAATAAAGCAATAAAATACCCCTCATCATCCACATCATTCACAAATTTATTCTCGACTAGAGAAAGAATGTTATCCTATACCTCATCAAAAACATTAACTACAATTAAACAACATCCACATCATCACTCAGTGAACAAATATATAACAACTATCACAACAAGCTACATGTTTCCGCAGAAAATAGCATGAGATTACTCTATAGGCTATCCTGAATAATTTAACTTTAATATCAAACGGACAGTTGTGTAAACAGCCTCCACACCATCATTTAGTGAACAGTTATGTAACAACTAGCTCAACAAGCTACATGTTTCTGCAGCAAATTGTATATGACAGTTGCATTCTCAAGTATCACTCGGTTATAGATATACCTTATGTATTTGCTTGGATCAGAGGTTTTTTGTCCCTCAATTCCAAGAAAATGTAGTACCTTTCAAGAAATTAATAAAATGTAGTATCTATTGACATTCTACTTACCTATTTCAAATGCCAAGTGAAAGGAGAACAAATGAACCTATAATTGGTTTTTGATAACAAGCTCATTACCTTCTCTTGTAAACTTCTGCAGATGTGTTCTCTGGCAGCAAAATACCAGCTGCATGTTAGTGAGTTTTGTGGCCTGGTAGGACAAGGTAAGCTTGTGTGATGGTGTGTACATGGATGCAGATACTTCAGCTAGCAATGAACTATAAAAGGCAGTTGGTTATGAAACTGAGCAAGTAAGATAATCCATGGGTAAACAGTTGAAGAAGTCTTTCTTCAACTTTTTTTTACAAGATAATTGGTTTACCAACTTGAGATGATTGCGCTGGATAGTGAACACAACTTCTGTAAAATTAAATCACAAACTGTAATGTTAGTTTGTTTTACCAAATACTAAAAGGAAATAAAAGGAATAACCTATAAAAAAGCTCAAACAATCTGGAAATCAAAAGATAGCTTTGTCTGAACCAAACTTTTTCCTTCTTCTTGAAGTATTGCTGCTAATGCTCGTGGGTAGCAACACCAACCAGTAATTAACACCATTTTTGCGTGAGTGATCAAAGATTCCGGTCTCTTCAAAATTGATATATACGTAGAAAAACATTTGTAGGAGTATGAATCAAAGGTTCACAAAAGGTAATACTTATTTTAAAATTTAAAAAAAATAAAAATTTTTTTACTTCTTTTCAAAATCCAATCAAATAAAAAATACATGAACTCAAAGTAGGAGTATTAATTAATTGATAAGAACAACAAAAATTTGGAAAATGTCAAAATGCATCAAAGGAAGATAGAAAAGTCACTGTAAGTGTATACTAACATCAGGCTATTTGATGAGAGCAGCCCAGCCAGATATACATACAAACATTATCTCTAAGCAAAGAAGCAGAAGATAATCCATAAACACACACCAACATTAAGAGGACAAAGACAGAATGCAACATAGAAAAATATAGAAGGAAAATGTACCTGTAAATTGCCACTGTTACACTGAACAAAGTCTGGGAAATTAGGTTTAAGTAAAAGGAGCTTCTCCAGTTCACACCTAATGTATTCTCATATACTAAGTTATTCAACTGGTGAACAAGAACATAAGATAGAGGTTATATTTTGTACAGTAAACACTCATGTAGGTTCAGTAATAATCTCAATTTCAAAGTGAAATAGTTTATACGAAAGTGAAAGCTATTATTTACTGTTTCGATATTAGAGATGGAACCAATGGTAAGTCCAAGTATCATCCCAATAGTGCAATCACTAGAAAAGATAGATAAATCTTCCCAAAAAATATACTGGCCTACTAATCATTATTAACCAATTGATCAAATACAAATAGCAAATCTCTTTCAACAAGAAATTGACACTGAAACAATTGCGAGATCTTAACGAATGGGAAGACCTGCAGCAGAAAATATTGCTCCTCATTATTATTTGCAAGTAGATATTTCTTACAGAGAATCCATTAGTATCACATGTGGAAATATATTTTTAAAGTTGATGAATCTCTTAATTATTTAAAACATTGTTAATTAGTCAATAAAAAGACTTTCGGAGGTTAAACACACTTGAGCAAACACAAGAGCTTATTTGGTCACAAAAGCAGGTAATCTGGCTTCTACAGAAAGCTTAAAAAAATATAGCTCTGACCACTAGTAGATTTCAAATTTTTTAAGAATAGATGGGAGTAATTTCACTTGCACAGAAAGTGTTTTACTTGTAAAAACTATATATGAAAATGATATTCCTTCAAGCCAACACAACATTGAAATTATAAAATTCAAAGAAATTAACTTAATCTTCTTAATTTTAAATTTGGAGATCAAAATCTGGATATCAAATGATAAGGGAAGAGAGAGAGAGAGAGAGAGAGAGAGAGAGAGAGAGTTGGAACCTGAGCAGCCCATTCAATGACGGGAGAAATCAAACGACAAGGACCACACCACATGGCGACGAATTCAACCAGAATCGGATGATCAGACTTCAATACGACATCGGAGAACTGATTCTCGTTTATCCTAGAAATGCCACCTCAAGTAATCGCCGATTTGTGAGAAGAATAGCTTTGAAAATCGAAACCTAAAAAGTTTCTTGGACTTTGCAGAGGATAGAACAAGAGCTTCTTCTTCATCTTACTCGCCGGCGTAGCAGAAAATGATGAAGTCCATCTGTTGGTACTGACGGAATACGTAACAGTACCCAACAAATTACAGGGAGAAACAAACATTTTTGGCGAAAACAGACCCAAAGTCAGTATTTCTAACAAACAATTGAAGAAATATACCAAAAATTTTTACCAAAGTGGGTTTCCCAATTACCTTGCTAAAACCGAAATCTAAAGTAAATTAAGAGAAATTCTGCTCCTTCATATTGAATACGAAGAAAGAGTGGTATAGAGGAGAGATGGGTTTTCTCTTTATAGGCTCAAAATAGAGGAAAGTGTGTACAATGGGGGTTTTTGAAAATTTTTTGAACTACATGCAGCGAATGTGAGTGATCGTTGGGTTGGGTTAGGGTTTGAGGATTTTGTTCCGTGTTTTTTACATAGATAACATTTTTTTTAAAAAATGTTATCTATTTAAAATCAAAATTATCCTTATAAATACATAACGTTTTTTAATATGTATATACAACGTTTTGTTAAAAAATATTGTAAAAAAATATCATAACGTTTTTATAAAAACGTCATCTTTTAAGTCTTTTCTTTTTATGGTTTTGTACAGGTGTTTATCAAGGATTGATGATTTGTTTGACCAATTAAAAGGGGCCGAACACTTCTCAAAGTTAGACCATAGGACAGGTTATCATCAGTTAAAAGTAAGAAAGGAAGATGTACCGAAGACAGCGTTTATGACACACTATGGACATTATGAGTTTCTTGTAATGTCTTTTTGATTGACAAATGCACCGACAAAATTTATGAATTTGATGAATCGAGTGTTTAAACCATGCTTAGAAATATTTGTTGTAGTGTTTATCGATAATATTCTGGTATACTGGAAAACACGGGAAGAGCATGCTGAACACTTGAGAGTCGTTTTGGAGATATTCCGAAAGGAACAACTTTATGCGAAGTTCTCAAAGTGTGAATTCTGGTTAAAAAAAGTTCAATTTTTAGGTCATGTAATTGACAAAAAAGTAATATCAGTAGATCCAACTAAGATCATAATGGTTTTGAATTGGGAACAACCAACAACTCCAACAGAAGTAAGAAGTTTTCTCAGTTTAGCGGGTTATTATCGACGGTTCATAAAAGATTTTTCAAAAATAGCAACCCCACTAACCAATTTAACTCGAAAGATAGTGAAATATGTATGGACAGATAAATGTGAAGAAAGCTTCCAAGAGTTGAAGAAGCAATTGAGTATAGCTCCAGTATTGCCCTTACCAGATGATACATGAGGCCTTGTAGTATTTAGTGATGCATCACACAGAGGTTTAGGATGTGTGCTGATGCAACATGGGAAAGTGATTGTTTATGCATCCCGACGATTCAAAGATTATGAGAAGAGGTATCCTACTCATGACCTAGAGTTAGCCGTGGTAGTT
The DNA here is from genome assembly GCA_020205505.1 of Panax japonicus. Classification (NCBI taxonomy): domain Eukaryota; kingdom Viridiplantae; phylum Streptophyta; class Magnoliopsida; order Apiales; family Araliaceae; genus Panax; species Panax japonicus. The sequence continues at coordinate 35,532 of JAINUV010000100.1, read as the reverse complement.
TTTGCTCTAAAGATTTGGAGACATTACTTGTATAGGGAGAAGTGCGAGATATATATAGATCACAAAAGTCTGAAATATATTTTTACACAAAAGGAACTACACTTAAGGCAGAGAAGATGGTTTGAATTGATAAAAGGATTTTGATTGTGAAATCTTATATCATCCCAGTAAAACTAATGTCGTAGCTGATGCGTTAAGTAGAAAGAATCAAGAAAAGTTGAACGCAATAACCATCAATAATAGGTTAATAAAAGATTTTGAAAAATTAGAAATTGAGGAGGGATGTCCAACTACCTCCACCCAAAAGTTATTTATTATAGAGTGAGTTTCGTCTCTACTTGATAAAATCAAAGAGATGCAAGAAAAGGATGAAAAATGTCAGAAGTGTAAGTCTAATATAACTCATATTAAGTATAACAAATTCAGAATAGATAAGGATAGAATAATAAGATATGAAGATAGAATTTGGGTTCCGTTAAACCAAACCTTAAAAGACGAAATCTTAAACAAAGCTCATAATTCTAAATTTACCATACATCCCGGCGGTACTAAAATGTACAACGACTTAAGTCGACACTTTTGGTGGTCGAATATGAAAAGAGAAATAGTTGAATGGGTAAGCAAATGTCTCACATGTCAAAGGGTTAAGGCAGAACATCAAAAGCCGAGTGGTTTACTTTAACCCTTACCAATTCCTGAGTGGAAGTGGGAACATATAACCAGAGACTTTGTGGTAGGCCTTCCAGCTACACAGAAGGGCCATAATGCAATTTGGGTAATAGTTGACCTTTTAACCAAATCAACTCACTTTTTACCTATTAAAGTTACCCATAACTTAGACCACCTTGCCAAGCTGTACATTAATGAAATCATCTCTAAGCATGGAGTACCTGTTTCTATAGTATCAAATCGAGATCCACGTTTTACTTCAAATTTTATGAAGAGCCTTCAGAAACACTTAGGAACACAATTAAGATTGAGTACAGCTTATCACCCTCAGACTGATGGACAAAGTGAGAGAACCATTCAAACATTAGAGGATATATTAAGAACATGTATCATCGATTTCAAAGGAAGTTGGGAAGATCAATTACCTTTGGTAGAATTTTCCTATAACAATAGTTATCATGCTAGCATAGGTATGCCACCCTATGAAGCCTTATATGGGAGGAAATGTAGAACACCTTTATGTTGGGATGAAGTCGGGGAAATGCAAATGCTAGGACCTAAAATAATTCAACAAACTACTGAAACCATCAGAATTATACGTGAATGATTACAAGCATCACAAGATTGACAAAGGAAATACGCTAATCCACATCATCAACAACGAAACTTTAGCATAGGAAGCCATGTATTCTTGAAAGTATCTCCTTGGAATGGCAAGATACGTTTTGTCAAAAAAGAAAACTGAGCCCGAGATTCATTCAACCTTTTGAAATTTTGGGGAGGATTGGAGAAGTTGCTTATGAAATAGCATTACCTCCTGAGTTAAACCATATTTATAATGTGTTTCATGTGTCTGTATTACGACCATACAAACCTGATTACAAACACGTTATAAATTATGAGCCAATCTAAATCGAAGAAGATCTTTCTTCTGTAGAAGAACATATGCAGATCATCGATCGTAAAGAGCAAGTCCTGATAAATAAAGTGATAGCATCGGTCAAAGTGATTTGGAGGAATCAGAAAGTTAAAGAGGTTGCATGGGAGCTCGAAGATAAAATGCGAGAGAACTATCCCCAACTGTTTACTTAACCTGTATTGTAATTTCCAAGACAAAATTCTTATTAGTGGGGGTAAATGTAAAAACCCAAAACTCTAATAAGACTCGGATATGTAACCTCAGTTATATTAATAAAATCTCTCCGTTTTGAAAGTGATGTGTTATTATATACTCTGTTTAAAAAATTAGATCAAATAAATTTTCGTGCAAAAATTAACATGGTTGACACCTCGTGCTTAAAAATTGATCTTGATGAGTATGGTTCCATGAAACACCTTGACTTTTCACATTCAGCTCTACTTGATTCAATACTTTGTCTTGTTCCTCGTTCTTTTTTTTCAGAAGCTCTAATAAATTTCTCCAAGGTTTCTTCCAAACTTGATTTCCTCTCTAGTTGTTGTTGAGTCTGATTTTGAAATCCGAATGTGTTTTATTGTCTCGGCGCTTGATCTTGAGCTTGATTGTTACTCCATGAAAAATCCGGGTGATACCCCCAATCCCGATGATAGTTGTTGGGATAAACATAATTATTGGGGTAATCACCACCATACTGTACCGGCTCGAAACTGATGGTGCATTGATGACTCATATGATTTCCAGCACAATAATCACAAGTAACCGCCACACTTTGACGACGCTGTGCTTCAAAAGCGTCGACCATTCACTACTAGAAAATCGACCTATAGCGGTGGTCGCCGACCGTCGCTATAGACCAAAAGACCATCGCTATAGACTACATCGACAGTCGCTGACCGTTGCTGTAGAAGCCGTCGCTAAAACCTATAGCGACGGTCTTTTGGCCTATAGCAACGATCGACGACCGTCACTATAGGTCATGCCAAAATCGTGTATTTACTCTTTACATACGGTCATTGAAGGCTATTGCTACGGTCATGACCGTAGCAATAGATGTCTATAGCGACGCTCGGCGACCGTCGCTATAGGTATATGTTTTATAGCATACTATAGCTACGGTCGATGACCGTCGCTATATCCTTTTTAAATTTAAAATAAATAAATTAATAATGCACATTTATTCAACAAACCCAAATATAATAAAAAATAAAACATAAAAATATATTATATACATCATTTAAAATCATTCATATTACAACATTACAATATAATAGTTGAATAATTCATCCCCTACAATTTTCTTGGCTTGTGCAGTAACAACCTCCAAAATAGATCTTGATTTCCGTTGCTCTAAAGTCTCCCCAAAATAAATCCTGATGTTTTCAATAGGTCTTTTTCCTTTGCCACCTTTCATTCTGTCACATTTTGTGAACACCACCGTCATTACTATCTGAAAGGTGTGGCAGAAATATAAAACATCATGAGAGTATATCAAACTTTTACCTCAAAGGTCTAGTGATGAATTAATGGGTATTTGAAGATAACAAAAGCAACAAGTAACATACATTGTTTCAGCCAATTCAATTAGCACAGTCGAGGTCAATCTTTTGAGATGGTACACTGGCATCTACTAGCAGTAGTACTGTAACCAAAGTTTCTCTATTTAAAAAGTATCCTTGGTGAATGAAGACCAATCCATTCTAGAAGATTTTGGGGCATTAGAAAATCTTTAAACACAATAACAGATATAAAACTCAATATATGCTTATGCACCGAATTCACAAAGCACAAGCTCAGTTCAGGACCAAAAGTTTATGATGAGAGCATAAGAGGATAGCATGCATCAAGTTTTGCACCATAGCAGCACATTCCATAAAATAGAGAAAGAAAAGAGAAGTAAATATAGGATTCATTTTCAGCCTTTCTACCTTTTTACTTTTATGCATACATATGGAATCGTTTTCAGCCTGCTAACAACTAGTTTGGGATAGAGTGCTTCTACAGCAAACACAGCTTAATATATTGTTTACTTGCACATTTGTTTTTAATATCAGACAGCAATATATTGTTGTTATAGATTATGCCTTCTATACCTTCGTTATACTTGAATATACAGTTATAGTTTCGAATATGATGTCTCCTTGTACATGATTTCCTAAAAGCATTTATGAGCCGGATAAAGATGAGAGCCGAACATTAAAACTAACTGGAAAATATATAAGGGTGCAATAGTGGAAGCACATGACCCAGGCATATACTCATAACTAGTTACAACTTTATGCCAAATGAATCATTCAAGTCTTCTATTGGGGCAAAATTGCATAATAAATGAAAGTATACAAGTGATTAATTGATTATATTGAGACGTTTAAACAAATTATTTACAAAATGAATCGTCATAGGAAAGGCAAAGGTATACGAAAAAAACATACAGAAAGCTTACAAACCATAACAACTAATTACAAATTACAGGTGAAGCCAGTAAGTTTCCATACCTCGTGAATACCATTCTCCAGTAATAGTCATCTGAGTAACCTCATTACGAAACGGCATACTTGTAATCATTAGGCTTCCATCCTGGTACTTTTCTTCCTCCAAAACAGGATCAATAACAAGGTTCTTTCCCAGACAAGACTAAATACCATTAAAGTATAAGATATGAGTTCAAGAACGGAATCACATACAAACAAATCATTATGCACAAATTCATCTAAGAAGCATTCTTAAATGATTATGTATTTAAAGAAAAGATGACCAACCATAACAACTAACAATTTACACTATTAACGAAAAAAATGGGCCACTCATGACACCTACCACAGAAATCGAGGCAATTAACATGATTCTTGCATCTGCTAGAGCAATATTAGCACATGATATCACCACGGGAAGATCACCTGCAACCATTATAGTTGAAGATCTTTAACACATAAAGCAATAAATAAGGAAAGACACTCCACTAATATTAAACATTGAAGCATTTACTGCCAAGATAATAATAACAATTTTACAGTTCAATGCTGAGAATTCAACATAATATAGTGATGCTATGAACTGAGATCTTACAATCTACTTCCCTGCTCAGTAAGCTAGTACGCACCATTCAATATGCAAGTGGTCAAGTATAAAACAAAATCAGGAAGAACTCAAAAAAATCAAAGATAAGATAAAACAAGTTAGGTATTTGCCAAGCCAATTATTCTTTTTGGTGCTCCTTTATTGAGCTGAGCTTCTAGGCACTAACTGATGAAAGTCATCAACTCCAAACATTACATAATAACCAAATGTAAAATTTAGGACTTCCTGCCACCAGATTCCAACACCAATGCAAAAACATATACAATTGTATTGGGGAAAGTATCCAGTATTATGGCACCCACCAAAGCTTTCTGTAGCATTGTAGAAAATTCTTTACAATCTGACCCCTATCAGCGGAGAAGTTTGAAGCTTAGAAAATTCTTTACCATCTTAGATACTACAAGGTCCATATTTTTACAATAACATCATAGTATCTATGAACCTTGTAGTATTTATGAAATCCTATTGGTAATATATGGTTAGTTATTATTTTTATTCATTTTGAAAAGAAAATGAATAAAAATAATTGATCAAGCGCCTGAAAGAGAGGTTTAAATATATATATATATATATATATATATATATATATATATATATATATATATATATATACGGGGAGGATCTAAAGCGGACCAAAAGAACAGACCAAGGCAAAAACACGCGGGTTTCAGGGTCAACCCGCGTGTTTTGCCGACCCAGACCCTGAAACCCGCGTGTTTTTGCCTTGGTCTGTTCTTTTGGTCCGCTTTAGATCCTCCCCGTATATATATATACATATATATATATATATATACATATATATATATATATATATACATATATATATATATATATATACATATATATATATATATATATATATATATATATATATATATAGAACGGATTAGGTGAGGGCTCCCTTACTTTGTTAAAATGCGAACTTTTTTTTTTGATTTTTTTTTAAACAACTAAAAAAAAAATTTAATATTTTATGGAACTGATATTTTTCCATAATATAATGTTTTGGGCGTGTTTTGAATACCTATACCAAAAAGTGGTGGTACAGTCTGCCCAGACTGTACATACATATTTTTGTTATACGTACCCAAATCAAATCCAAAACACTATATTATGAAAAAATTTCAGTTCCATAAAATATTAAACTTTTTTTTAGTTATTAAAAAAAAAATCAAAAAAAAAAGTCCGCATTTTAACAAAGTAAGGGAGTCCTTACCTGATCCTGACCCTATATATATATATATATATATATATATATATATATATATATATATACAGAATGGATCCTGTCCGGACTCCCGGACAGGACCCAAAATCCGGACCCCAAAATTTTTTTTTTTTTTTTTTTTTTTTTTTTTTGTAGAACAACTAAAAAAAAAAAAAAAAAATTTATGGAACTGAAATTTTTCAATAATACAGTGTTTTGGGTGTGTTTTTAACACCCACACCAACCAATGTATGTACAGTCTGCCCAGACTGTACAGACATGTTTCGTTATAGGCATCCAAATCACACCCAAAACACTGTATTATTGAAAAATTTCAGTTCCATAAATTTTTTTTTTTTTTTTTTTAGTTGTTTCAAAAAAAAAAAAGCAAAAAAAAAAAAAAAAAAAAAAAAAGTCCGGATTTTGTTAAAATCCGGACTCCCGGACCAGATCTCTTCCCTATATATATATATATATATATATATATATATATATATCAATGAACTGCAACAACAAGCAGCCCAAAATGTTAAGGTGTGAACTACAACAAGAAGCAGCCCAAAATGTTTCAATAATCACAACTCCAAAAAAAATACAGCAAATATAATATCCAACAGTCAAAAGTGCCAACAAATGATACCGACCTGCAACACTTGTCACAAAAGAATTTGTCCTCCGCATTTAAAGTCTCAATCGAGCTGAATTTTTTCAGAAAACTTGTAATTAAACTATCCTGCTCAATATCAATGCTCAAGTCCAAGAAAGTTTCATCTCTTGCCATTACCGTCTCACATTGTAAGCACCTTGTTTCATTTGTGAGTATACCCTAAACAATAGTCATATAGGAGAATGAGAAACTGCAAACGGTAATATATAAAACATGCAGGAACAACTACATTTGATGTTTAACCAGAGTGAGCAATAAATCTACTACTACCAATTGTAAATGCAAGGAAGAAGAAAAGGCAAAAGTGAAGTTACTTGAAAATTTTTGTGCACCCAGGTTACAAGAGGCTCTTTTGGCACACCATTAGGAAGACCATTTCTCGGTCCATTTGCAATATTTTCAGACGACGATGAAGTTTCTGGATCACCTTTTGTCTTTCGAGCCTCTTTCTCCAGCAAGTCAACAAGTTCATTTAGCAAATAATTCAAGAATTCATGTGCATCCTACAAAAAATAGGAATATATTTTATATCAAATGATAGACTAGTAGTAACACAGATAAATATCAGCATACCAAACATGCTCTGTTAATCTTATGCAGAAGGGTACACCAGATATACAGACCCAAGGCATGAATTTATAATAACTGAAAGAAGAGAATGGGGCAAAAAGGAAAAGAAGTTTTAAAAAATTATAAAAATAAAAAGTAATCGATGATAATAATTATCAACAATGAAGTGAGGCATGGTAAAGGAAATATCCATATTATTGGTTAACCTTCCAAAAAATATAATTTAAACACAAAACAAGCCACCATAACAAGTTAACATAAGAGCTATTTTGGACCAATAACGTTTTCATTTAGATTCTACTAATATAAACAGTCCCCAAGTCTTCAATCCAACATATACAAAAACAAAAACAACTAGTTCATGTTAAGCACCTATACCTGGTGCATGTAGCTGCGAAAAATCTCATTTTTCTTCTTCAGTTTATGTACAAAGCGTTTTGGAGCAATAACACCTGTCTTCTTCTTTTGTGAACTTACCTATACAAATAAGTGAAATAACAATAAGTGTTCACGCAAGGAAGTATCATTAGTAACATTCCAAATGTATCTCTGAAATTAATGAAATTTTAGAAGAGTGGAATCCTTCCAATCTACTGGCGATATAGGAATATAAATTGATTACTGCCTCAAAATTGATTACTTCCCAATTGTCTTTCATTATTGCATATAGCAATATAAATTGATTACTGCCTTAAAATTGTTGGATTCCAAAATAGTAAAAGGCATTATCCTTTTTAAATTTTGTAAAAAATAGACAAGCACTACCTTTTTCCCAAAAACTAACATCTTAAAAAATGTGTTCATGATTATCTTATATTTCTTTTACGAGGCCCCAAATTGCAGCAAGCATTTCCTAGTCATAAGTGCATAATAAAATATAAAAGCAATTGCAATTATAAACTTTCAAGAACTGTATAGAGTTAACTCACTTGGAAGAGAGTTCAAATCTTTGTGAAACCCAATTGATTTAGTGATCTAGATCTGATCAATTCCAACATAAGAACCCAACACAGGCTTCGATTTACTGCACACAAAAATTGCCTAAGTGTTGAATATATAAAGTTTTTATTTACTGCACAAAAAAATAAACCCTAAATTTTGCTCTAGCAGATGGATTAGCAAATAATAAGATTGAGAGAAAGTATAGAACGAGGATTGTGTTCTTCACCAGTAGCGACGGCGACCGCTTCTAGCCTTACGATCAGAGAGACTTGTGCTCCTCTATCTTCATCTTTGCCAGCAACAGTTTCTTCCTCTTCTTTGTGCTCTAGATCGTTGTTGGCCATTTATAGGTTGGGTAAGATGATTTTGTGTTACGAGATTTACGGTTGGGTACGAGAGATTTAGGGCTGGCTATAAGAGATTTAGGGGAGTTGAGAGGGATCGAGTTTTTGGGAGAAAAAAAATTAGTATACTGATAGCTTGAGAGAGTTTTTGGATCTTGAAAATAATGGAGGGAGTAAATTTAGTTTGGAACGAAATTCCCATTAGCTACGGTGTAGGGCCTTTTTTTATGTCTATAGTGTGGGTCAAGGGCTGTGTTTTCTCTCTATACCTACGGCCATTCCGTGACCGTGTCTATAGACACCTATAGCGACGGTTCCGTCCCGACCGTCGCTATAGCTCGTCGCTATAGATTAAATTTCTAGTAGTGATTTTTGAAAGTGTCTCAATTTGTGCTGATAATGCAGAAACTTGTTGCGTGGATGGTGGACTCCATGTTTCCATATTCTTAGCTATTGCGGACACCTGTGCTGCCAATGCTAAAAGTGTCGTCAGTCCGTCAATCTCTGTTTCCATTGGTTGAGTCATGTTTGCCATCCTTTGCCTCCGTTGGGCTGCGATAACCTCCAATGTCTTCGAAGTTGCCTCAATTTGTATTGTCTTTATAGAAGATGTATTAAGTCCATCAATCCATGTTTCCCTTGGTTGAGCCATGAACGTGTATGGCCATTGATACTCAAAGTCATCTATGGTACCTAAAATGAGAGAAATATAAGAAGAGAATTAAAAATAAAAATATTTAAATTAAGACTAATTTCACAAACCTAATTATTCACTGTGCAAATAACTAAGTTACATGTCACTATGCCCAGTTCTAACCCTAAAATTCCTCTTCCAATTCCTTCTAGAGTAACAAGGTAATTATTGGCCAGATAATTAATCAATCATCACAAAGCAAGATGAATAATTCACTTCAACATAAATAATTGGAATAAATCAAATAATCAATTCATAGCCATAAAAGGTTCAATTGAAATCTTAATAAAAGAGTTAGTTCATAATTAATGAATTAAAACCAAGAATCCACAATTGAATAGACATTAAAAGATAAAAGTATGATAAGAGAAGAGAATAAAATCTGTTGTCAGCAAATCTGATGCTCCCCTCTTGCTCCTGCTCTTGATCTTCAGTGTTCTTCAATTTGCTTCAATCTTCAATGGCTAATTAAGAACTAGTGTTTAGATTCTAATTTAATAGAGTGTTTAATCTAGTCTAATCTATATAATCTCCCTTTATTTTATGCCTTACATCATGTATTTATAGGTTACAAGTTCAATTTTTAGCTTAGGAACAAACCCAATCCAATTTGGAGTCAAAAAGGTGTCAAAATTTGCCCAAAAACGGGTCTAAGCCCAACCAACCTCTTCCTCAGCGCCCCAGCGCTGGGCACGGCGCTGCAACCCTGCCCCCCAGTTCCCCGGCGCTGGGAATAAGCCTATTTTGGGCGCCCCGGCGCTACCACATGTTCTGACATTTTTTGCTCCAACGTCCTTTGGGAAAATTGCCATAACTTCTTTGTCCGAACTCCGATTTTAATGATTCAAGATGATCCGAAAAGAGGAGACGTAGATCTACAACTTTCATTCTTTAAGGTTTTCGAAATAAGGTCCGGAGAAATGCTCAAATTGGCTCTGACGTGACTGCTGTGTAAATGACAAGCCGAAAACGCGAATCTAGCCACCCCGAATGTCGATCCAAGTAACTTTTGTCTCAATTTCTACAAAACAACATAAAACATGCTTGAATAGACAAAACACTTCAAAACTATTCTAAAAGACTTGAGAAAAACAATAAATTAAGCCCGAATGTATCCAATTCATGGGTATAAAACTCACTCATCAAATACCCCCAAACTTAAACCTTTGCTTGTCCTCAAGAAAAAACACAAAAGATCTATAAATAAACAAAACAACTCAACTAAATGAATGCATATGCATGATCTACTTCCTAATATACCTACGAACCGAGTAATAAATCAGTATGATATATAGCAACAGGCCTCAAAGATACCAATGATACTCAAACAATATATCCAATCAAGTTAAAATCCATAACTCTAACCAATTAGTCAATCTAAACTTGTCATCACCCATGTTGTGCGTGTGTGCTTGTTAACCATTCTAACCAACCATAATTCAAGATAATCACATAACAAACTTCTTAAAAGGAAAATTTCAGTTCCAATTCAATTACTTTTGTGAACATGATAACTCCAGTTAAAACTAAGCAATTACCAAGTTTAAGGGTAAATACAAGATTTATTTATACTCTTATTCAACCACGAGGGCATTTTTGCTCTTTCTCGTGTTTTATTCATTTTTTTCATGGCTGTGCAATGTCTTATTCCCTTAGGCTTTTCAGTGCTACCTTAACGAGCTTTCGACCAACGACTCCCAAGCCATTAAGACCTTAGGGCGCTAGGTGTAAAGATAATCCCCTCGGGCTTACTTACTCAAGTAACAAAGGCCACAAAACTGGACAAACATGCCACGGTGTTTATTCTTTTTTTTTCCTTTCTTTCTGTATTTTTTTCTCTTTTTTTTCTTTTCATCATTCCTTTTTTTTTTCTTTTTGTAATATATATATCTCATAGATTCTCCCAAACTCAAGCTTTTACGTCATTCCAAACTTTACTGCCAGTTCACTAATTTCCTTAAATTTTAACCAAGATTTTCCCTCAGAAACAAATTATGAAACCCTTGAACTAAGTGGATTAAAACAGTTAAACTTTAAGTGCTATCCGGTTACATAAGTTTCAGACAGGCTCAGATTATCATCATGATTAAAATTAGAACTCATCATCAATTATCAACACTGTTTAAGTTAACATTTAATACTTATCTTATCATAGGCCGAGCTAAGACCACACCAACCGATCACACAAATTCATGCAAAAAAATATAAGAAAATGCAATTATACTACATGAACACATACTAATGTAACACATATATGAATATGCAAATAACTACCATATATTATATGCAACCTAAAAAAAAACACAATGCTAACACATAAAAAAAACAAACTACTATGCAGATAACTAACTATATGCAATACGACACTAAAATGCCCCCAAACTTAAACTAGACATTGTCCTCAATGACTGAAATAGAAAAAATTAAAGCAGAGGTCTTCCCTGAAAATATAGCAATCTTCCTCCTTGTCTGCTAAGTTTGGAGAATATGCTAGGCACATGGAACAAATTGGGTACCACACTTGAATTTGACTTGAATAACCTGTAAAATTATGATAGAAGCAATTTTATTAAATCCTAAATAAATGCAAATTCAAAACTACTAATATAAAACTTAATAAAAACTAAAAATAAAAATTAAACTTGGGTTGCCTCCCAATAAGCACTTGTTTTATAGTCTCAGCCCGACTTCTTCAATTTTCTATCCAATTCCCCTACGAAAATTGAGGAATCCTCCATCCATTAGTAACAATGTCTCTTTTGGGAGGTTCCCATTAGCAAAACCCTTGAATTAAAGTCACCTAGCATGCTCTTTGTAGATAGGATCCCCATTAAGAACGTCCAACAACTAGGTGTTTTCTCCATTATGTCTATGATCAGATTGGGGCATTGAATCTTAATAAACATAATGGAATCTTCCTCTATCTTCTCCTTTTCATCCCCCCATGACTCCACAACTGTACTAGCTCTTACGTCACCAAGAGCTTTGCCGACGACATAACTTCCAATTGGGCATGGTTTTGCAAAACTGCCCGGATTATTGAACTTTGGTGGAGGAGGCACATGGGATACTAATGAAATTGGTTCATCTTCATTGAATCTTACAGTTAAATCTTCGTTGATCTCCTTTTCTTGGTTCCCAATTGGTTCCTCTCTTTCAACATCTATATCATTTGGCACATCTGGTTGCAGATTTGGTTCGGGCTCATCATCAGGCTCGTCATCCATGTCATAGAGCCAAGTGTATTGAGGACAAATGTTCAAGGCATTGGTTAGTTGTTCCATTTGGTTCGTAAAATTTTAACTCAATATCTCTTGATTAATCCTCCTCTCCTAACATGAAGCTATGTACTTGGACAAAACTTCCTCCAAATTTGAATGTTCTTCCTGTTGTAGTGGAGGTGGACACGAGAACTCCGGTGGGTACGCTGGACTTGGAGCATAAAATTGATCTTGATGAGTATGGTTTCATAAAACACCTTGTCTTTTCACATTCAGCTCTACTTGATTCAATACTTTGTCTTGTTCCTCGTTCTTTTTTTCAGAAGCTCTAATAAATTTCCCCAAGGTTTCTTCTAAACTTGATTTCCTCTCTGGTTGTTGTTGAGCCTGATTTTGGAATCCGGATGTGTTTTGTTGTCTCGACGCTTAATCTTGAGCTTGATTGTTACTCCATGAAAAATCCGGGTGATACCCCCAATCCCGATGATAATTGTTGGGGTAAACATAATTATTGGGGTAATCACCACCATACTGTACCGGCTCGAAACTGATGGTGCATTGACGACTCATATGATTTCCAGCACAATAATCATAAGTAACCGCCACACTTTGACGACGTTGTGCTTCAAAAGCGTCGACCATTTTTGAAAGTGTCTCAATTTGTGCTGATAATGCAAAAACTTGTTGCGTGCATGGTGGACTCCATGTTTCCATATTCTTAGCTATTGCGTACACCTGTGCTGCCAATGCTGAAAGTGTCGTGAGTCCGTCAATCTCTGTTTCCATTGGTTGAGTCATGTTTGCCATCCTTCGCCTCCGTTGGGCTGCGATAACCTCCAATTTCTTCGAAGTTGCCTCAATTTGTATTGGCTCTATAGAAGATGTATTAAGTCCATCAATCCCTGTTTCCCTTGGTTGAGCCATGGACGTGTATGGCCATTGATACTCAAAGTCATCCATAATACCTAAAATGAGAGAAATATAAGAAGAGAATTAAAAATAAAAATAAAAATAAAAATATTTAAATTAAGATTAATTTGATTGAAATTAATATTGGTAATTAATTATTAAATTAATTCTCCGGCAACGGCGCCAAAAACTTTTTGATCGATTTCGCAATCAATGAATACGTGCAAGTATACACGGTCAACAAGTAATAAAGTGAAAGTAGAGTATCGTTTCCACGAGAAATTATTTAATAAAAATTACTAAATACTAACTTTTAACCAAATCAATTTTATTTAAACAACCAATAATTGTGATTTTTCTAATTAAGAAAACTAAATTAATAATTAAAAGAAATTATTCTAAAATAAATCAAATAAACAAACTAAGATTTTATTAAACTCAAATAAATAAGGGTTAAGACTCCAATATCCCTAATTATAAACTATAAATCAACTATCCAATTATCCTAATTATTATATCTACTGAATTGTTAACATGAATTCTCAAATGCCAAATGCCCTTTTCCAAGTGATCAATTGCCTTCTATTTAACCCAGATTAATTTTGCTATATTCCTATACAAAACAATTGAATTAAACTCGTTACAATCCCAACTCCTTATATGTTACATGCGGCGAACATATATTTCCATTCTATTCACAAACCTAATTATTCACTGTACAAATAACTAAGTCACATGTCACCATGCCCAATTCTAACCCTAGAATTCCTCTTCCAATTCCTTCTAGAGTAACAAGGTAATTATTAGCCAGATAATTAATCAATCAGCACAAAGCAAGATGAATAATTCACTTCAACATAAATAATTGGAATAAATCAAATAATCAATTCATAGCCATAAAAGGTTCAATTGAAATTTTAATAAAAGAGTTAGTTCATAATTAATAAATTAAAACCAAGAATCCACAATTGAATAGACATTAAAAGATAAAAGTATGATAAGAGAAGAGAATAGAATCTGTTGTCAGCAAATCTGATCCTCCCCTCTTGCTCCTGCTCTTTATCTTCAGTGTTCTTCAATTTGCTTCAATCTTCAATGGCTAATTAAGAACTAGGGTTTAGATTCTAATTTAATTGAATGTTTAATCTAGTCTAATCTATGTAATCTCCCTTTATTTTATGCCTTACATCATGTATTTATAGGTTACTAGTCCAATATTTTAGCTTAGAAACAAACCCAATCCAATTTGGATTCAAAAAGGATTCAAAATTCGCCCAAAAACGCGTCCAGACCCAACCAACCTCTTCCCTAGCGCTGGGCACGGTGCTGCAACCCCGCCCTCCAGCACCCCGGCGCTGGGCATAGGTCTATTTTGGGCGCCCCGGCGCTGCCACATGTTCTGACATTTTTTGCTCCAACGTCCTTTGGAAAAATGGCCATAACCTCTTCGTCCGAACTCCGATTTTGATAATTCAAGATGATCCGGAAAGAGGAGACATAGATCTACAACTTTCATTCTTTAAGGTTTTCGAAATAAGGTCCGGAGAAATACTCAAATTTGCTCTGAAGTGACTGCTATGTAAATGGCAAGCCGAAAACGCAAATCTAGCCACCCCGAACATCGATCCAAGTAACTTTTGTCCAAATTCCTACAAAACAACATAAAACATGCTTGAATAGACACAAAAACTTAAAAATTATTCTAAAAGACTTGAGAACAACAATAAATTAAGCCCGAATGTATCCAATTCATGGGTATAAAACTCATTCATCACTTGTAGATCCATGTATGTTAATAATTAGGTCTATTAATTGTGTGTTATTTGTAGTATGACATGAGGTCTTTAATTTGGAAAAGAAAACAGGTTCATTAGAACCATATATTGCAAGATATATGTGGTCAAATGTGGCTGACCGATCACGACGTTTTGTTTTATGGGTTGCCCAAAAAACTCAAGAAAAGGTTGAACCGGCTACTTTGACCAGCCTTTTAATCGCTTTCAGTTTATTGTTTTAATGACTTTTTGTAATAGATTAATACCTTGATATACATACTACATATCTATTACCTTAAATTGCTTATAAGTTCATAGGATTACTGAAATTAATGGCCAAAAGTCATTGAACGAGCTTGACCAAGTTTTCTAGGTTACCCAGAAAACTGATGAACACGAAGAACAACCTTTGGCTGTACTTTGACCAACATTGATCGAGACCTTAGAATTATGCTTTTTCCAAACCAGTTTTTTATATATGTACCTTGAAATATAGAGTCCCTATTACAACAAACAAAACACAAATCTATTATATAGATTCAAAGATATTAAAGCCACAAAACCATTGACCAACCATGACCACTGTTCTGGGTTACCCAGAAACTCAAGAACAACTCTAACAGTGACTTTGAGCCTCTATAACTTCTTGTTATTTGTAGGTTAAAACACGAAATTTGTCTGATGTTGTACTACTGTATGAGTACTATAACATCCATACTTGCCCAAACCCAAAATCATCAACAGTAGCTGTGACAACCCGAGAATTTGGACAATTTATTAAAATCTTAAATGATTGATTTAAGGTCAAATATTAGACCTAGACAGAAAATAAGTCTTTGCGTTTGATATTATTAGGGTGAAATTTTGATGATTTCAAAATTCTATGAAGGATATAGGTTAATTATTCAGGATTAAGGATTTATGTGATTAAGTTCTGTGAATATGGTTATGTATGTGTACTGAATGTGGTTAAGGGTCAAGGGTTGACCAGATTAATTATGTATGTGTCAAACCCTAATTATATATTAAGAACTTTAACGTTCGGTTAGAAAACCCTAGCGATTAATAAGAAATCCTAGAAACTGGTTCTAGAAACCCTAATGTCAGTTCCGGGAATCAAAACCCTAATTCAGATATTTAAAACCCTAGATTGGGAATGCAATGATATGTATAAGGTTTAACGTTATTAATTATAAATTAATTAGGGAAAACCCTAATGAATTTCTGGAAATCCTAATTGATTATTAGAAAACCCTAATACTTGATCTGAAAAATCCTAGTTTCAGATTCTGATAAATTAAAGCCCTAATCTGGGAATAGAAAGGATAATTATAATGCTTATGTTGTATTAATTATACTACTAATTAGGGCACAACTTAATTATTAGCAAACCCTAATTTCAAATTTAGAAAACCCTAATTTCGGGATTTGAAATTCTAATTTTATAATTAGGAAAAAAATGAAAGTGTTAATTTAATACTTTTTATGTTAATTAGGATATATTAATTCTAATTTTCAAGTTAAGTAATTATAAAACTCTAATCTAATTACGAATATTTAATTTCAATTTTAGAAAATTATTTTCTATTAGAAACCCTAATTTGTGGGATTGAAAACCTAATGTACAAATTTGACCCTAAGTGCTAAATTAGCAATTTTAATTAGGATAAATTAGTCCTAATTAGCAAAGATTGATTTATGATTAGGAAATTAAGATATAATTAGGAAGTCTTAATTATAAATTAGAAATCATGATTTCCTATTTTAAATTCTAATTAGAAAATTTTTAAAATCCAAGTTGCTAAATCTAAAGGGTTAAACCCTAAACCCTAGATTTCTCAAAACCTAAACCTTAATGCAAAATCTAGAAATTAAAGGAAAAGACAAAAATATCCTTATGTCACATTTTATATAAGGTGGCTTGCAAATCTTGCCATGATATGGAGTGGTTGAACAAATCCTAGATCTAGCCTAGCCATGTGTCCAAAATCAGCCACAATTTGTAATCCAATACATTGAATCATATCAAATTATAAGATTAAGGAGAGAGAAAAAGTTGCTTACATTTTCATTTTTTTTCTCAACACCTCTCTCTCTAGAAATTCGGGGTTGAGAGTGAAAAAGAGTGAGAAACTAAAGCCATGATTATTTCATAGCAAGCCTAGATCTGATCACAAGATCAAGAATTAAAATCAAAGCTCAAAAGGTATAAAAATCCTAATTTTTGAAATCCTTTGATTTGTTGTTTAATGTTACAATTGATTGTTTAAAGTTATGTAATAGGGTGTCATTTGATGATCTGGGTTGTAAAAACCTAGATCCATAACATCAAAGTTCACGAATTTAAAATTTTCTCAAATTTGGAAATATGGAAAAATTATTGACTGACAAGCAAATGTCAGGGCTTCTAGATCCGTGTGTATTAAGTTTTATGTGTGTTTTATGTTATGGATCTATAATATGCTATGTATTCTTTATTCTGTAACTTGAATCAATCCTATATCATGTCTATATCATAAGTTATAAGCAGTCAAAGGTCGTTGACTAAACACAATTTCTGGATTTCTGGACAAACCCAGAAACCCAGATCGTCTGACAAACTTTTTGAAGCTCTTAATCTTGCTTTGATTTAAGTGTTGGGCCAAGTTGTTGTTGATTCATTGTAGTCTGATACGTATAATACACATTAAAGCTTTTAGATCACATAGATCATAACAGAACTAGCAGGAAATCGCGGTCAATTATGCGTTGACCAATTACCTTGGACAAATTCTGGAAAAACCCAGATTTCGTGAAGAACAGTTTCTGGCCTCTACTTTGACCGGCTTGGATCGTGTGTATATGTTGTTGTTAGACTTATTTATTGCTATATTAATGAACCTTGTCATCTATACTATATATTTGAACCATTAAATGTTATAAAACATGATCAGAACATTAAGGAAATCGAGCTTGAAAGTGTCAACTCGACACTGTCTGAGTTTCTGGGTTACCCAGAAAACCCAGATTAAGTCTGACAGTGACTTTGCATAGCCTGATCTTCATAATATGTTGATATATGAACTGTATTGTTGGTGTTAATTGTAGTGCTACACAAACACTACAAGATCTAAGTTTTAGATTGGACATACCATGCTTGAACAAAGAATTGTATCTGGTCTAACCAGCCCCCTCGCACACTGACTTTGTCAGTGTTCTTGAGCCAAGAACACCTAAGGCGACTGACAAGTGTCGCTAAAGGTCTACAGCGACAGTTTAATTTATTTTAAATTCTGAATATTCTGAAAATTAATTAAAAATAGAAATAAGTGGTTTTTAATTATTAAAAATACATAATAAATTATGAAAAATTATTTTAAAGCTTGAAAAAAATAGTTTTTAATTATTTTAAGTATATTTCATAAATATTTAATATTTTTAGAATATAAATGGTATTTATTTATTTAATTATGATATTAAATAAATTATTTAAAAATTGTTTTAATTCATGAAAAATCATGAAAAATTATATTATGGTGTTAAAAAAATATTTGAAGTTATTTTTGATGACTTTTAATATTTTGTGATGAAATTCATTAATTAATCAATATTGATGATAATTAGTTTATTTAATAGATATATTAAATAAATTATGGAAAAATAGAATTAATGCTTTATAAATCATATAAAAATGATTTAAGTGTTATAAAAAATATTTTAAGTTATAAAATATAACTTTTGATATTTTGGCATGAATATATTAATATTTTAATCTTAATATCAATTATCAGATAATGGATTTAAGTGTTTAAAAATCATATAAAAATGATTTTTAAGGTATTAAAAATACTTTGTGATATTATAATTATATTATAATATTATGTAATGATTTTCATTAATATTTTATATTAAATGAATATTAATGATTAAGGAATTATGTGGTATTTAATTCATTTAAATACAGTTTTAATGATTGAAAAATGTTGATAAATGATATTAATTATCTAAAAATTATTATAAGTCCTTAAAAATTATTTTGACTGATAAGATAATTATCTGTGATAATTGTTAAGTGTTTAGGCAGAGTTTAATTGAACTTAAACTCGATATTCGTCCGACTAGACCGTTAGGATGATAAAATTGTGTCGGGTTCAACTCAGACTGCAATAGTTTGACTTGATACCTAGTCTTATGTGTGTTATAGACTGATAGAGTTATGTGCTATATGTTTAAGTTATTCTGTGTGTATAAATATAACAGTATTATACTGTGATGATATTATTCTAATATTGGAGATCTATATTACTAATATTAGGTCTTAGGGTAAAGCGTTATAAATTGCGTTGCGGTAATCAACGGTTCATGCAAGTTTCTTTTTACTAAACTCTACTAAGAGTATTTTATTCAAGCTTATGGTTAATCATTGCTGATTGCCACGAAAATTGTACTCTGTACATCTTGCATGTATAAGTCAGGTATGAAAGGCTGATCACCTTCATTACCAGTTGGTTCAGAAATGTTTGTTCATGTTTAATACTTGTTCAGTCAAAAGTTTGTTCGTGCTAGTTCTCAATTATATTGATGAATTATAGCCAGCTTATTATTCATACTCTTCAATCATGATATATCGTTATATTGTTGAACTTAAACTTGCTGAGCAACTTTCATGCTCACCCTTGCTATATCATGATAAAACATTGCAGGTAATGCGAATGCGTCGGATACAGGAAAAGGTTAAGGCCAAGTTCAGCTTGGGATAAAACGTGCAGCTATTTTGTAATAGTATAGTTTGATAAAGATGTTATGTGTTAGAAAAGTTATGAAATGTGTATTAAGTTAAGGTTACTCGACCTTGGGGATTATGTGTAAGTTTAATGTATAAACAATTTATGTTTATATCTTCCGCAAATAGTTATAGAAATAGTATACCGGATCCGCGGCGATTTGGGGTCTGGATTCGGGGCTACCACAGTAGCAAAAGAAATCATGGTCAACATGGTCCCTAAGCCACGACCGGCTGAAAACCAGAAACTCAAGAACACCTATAGCGACACTTTCTATCACTATAGGGCTTTAACGATAGACAAAAATTATTTTTTTAAAAATTAATAAATAAAAATTAGAAATAAATATAAAAACAGTTTTAAAAATTATATTAAGTTATTATAATTAACTTTTTATATTTTTATATAAATTTAATAAATATTATATTTTATTTGGATATTATTAATAATTAAATTAATAATAAAGTAATTAGAATAATTACTTATAAATAATAAATAATTATTGAGAAATATTATTAATGATTTAAAAAACATAATAAATGGTTATAAATTATTTAAAAATAGTAAACAAGGTTTTTATAAAATTCTAAGTAAATACTAATTATTTAGAAATAGAAATAAATGATTTAAAAATCATTTATAGGATAAATAAATACTTAAAAATTATTATAAGCTTCTAGAAATTATTATAATGGATATATAAATTATCTAAAAATATAATAAAGCTTATAAATAAAATTTAGTTGATATATCAACTTATTTTAATACTCGGTATGGTCTTTAAACACCTAAACCATATCAAACTTAACCCAAACATATTTAAATTTTGTATTTGAGTACTGTTATCAATACTAATATGTTAGATTTATATGAATGAATATCGTAGGTGTTTATTAACGAATCGAGTAGCATTACTTGACTGATCTACGCTCAGGCAAGTTTTCTATACCCTAATTACTTTCGCAAGTTTACTAAACCCAAATTATTACTTATGCAAATTCTCAAATCTTGTTTATTCGTTGAACAAGATTTCTATCTTGAATTGCTATTGATATGATATACCACACCTAAACTTGAATTACCACTTATTATAATGTTATTTCTATAGCTTCAGCATAACTAAGAAATGAATTGTTTATTCCTATGACATTATTTAATGAGCATAAACTGTTGTGTCAAACCAAATTGCTTTGGTAAGACATCCTATTCTGAAGTTGTGTATCCCGTAACGGATTGAGATTTGGTCAATAATATATTGACATTTGGGTGCATATGAGTACTAGTAGGATGAGATGTATAATCCTAGGATATTGAGTAGGTTGATCCCCTATCTCATATCTAAACAAAGTTTCTAAGTCTGTGTGACTGAAAGAAATAAAAAGTCCAGAAATGGTTGAAACAGTAGCAAAATAAATTATCGACGTCAGGATTTTTACTGTCCTTTTTCTGTTCTTAACTTTTGGTGTTCTCATGTTAGCTGAGATTTGTTTGAAAAAATAAGTTGTGAAAAGGTCTGACATGTATATGTCGACGATTCGACTGTAAGAGTCGCCAGTTGGTATTTTTAAATGGTTGCACCAACTCAACCGAGAAAAGGTTTGCACATTGACCCAGTGATGTGACACTATATAATAGGTCTGTGAAACCGAGATTCATTAGGGTCCAGGGGCTTGATTATGCGTAGGGAAGGTGTTAGGCACCCCCCGACATCCGTGTTACCTCGGTGATTGCCACTTTTTAATTAAATTGTTATCTGAATGTGTGTGTATGTGTGGGTCAATGTGAATTTATCTAGAAGTAGTTATATGCCTCATTTGCACCTATATACAAAGGGTTTGAATTTTGTATAAAACTTCAGTTTTAACAATATATAACAATGATGTTTAGTAAAAGAGGTTTTTTAAACCCTTATGCTCAATAGTAATTGAGGCCTTTGATACTTCCATTTTATTAAATGTTCGGCTCGATTGCTTTTATTTTTGAGATGCGAGGCATCTTTGAGAAAATAATATATATAGCAGTGCTGAACTCCTTGTGGGCATGAGAGCCATCTAAGAAAATTCAAACACCATGAATAATTTACAAGCTGATTATAACCGGAAATGTCCATCACGGGAATCAAATCTAGATTCAGGAGACTGAATCTGTGATCACATGATTCCTAGGCTTACATGATGTAACAATTTATATGAAAGCTGTAAGTAGTTATATATATATATATATATATATTTACATTTTTGTCAAGCCTGGAGTTTACTTTGTGGCCATTTAACGCTTTCTTTATATTTCGTCCCTCCCGGAGTTTACTTCGTGGCGGTTGATTGTTTCGTTGATCGTTTATATATATATATATATATATATATATATATATATATATATATTTATAACTTATATATATATAAGCGGTAAATGCACCAGATATTATATCCAGGCTCAATCAAACAAAGTTTGATGATAACAATATATATATATATATAAGTAGTAAACACTCCAGATGTAAATCCAGAATCATCGAACAGAGTTCGACAACGATTTATATATTAGTATATATATATATATATATATATATATATATATATATATACACACACACACACACACAGAGAACAACTCTTAATGTGAATAACTGTGTGTGTAGAATGTGGAGAAAGGCTTTAAGAAATGTAAGAAGGCTTACAGTGGACTGCCAAACAAGACTTCAATAGCTTTAAATGGATGAACGCTCGATTCCCACCGGTAAAATATAGCAAAATATAAGCTCAGAAGTGTTTAAAATGAGAAAACACTCAATTTATAGTGTGTACAGAGCAAATTAGACAGGGCTTCCTTGCCTTTTCTCTATACAAAATGGCCACCCCAAACCCTCTATTTATAGAGGGGGGAGCTGTAGGTGTACTTGGGGAAGTAGCAGGTGTACCTATGACTAACTAGGGTGCCGTAGGCAATGTGGGTCTCGTCGTCTCGAAGTATATGCACTTGAACAACGTGCTGTTCGCTCAAACCTTCATTACTTTCAATCCGAGAGTCCGATGGAAGCGTGCCATACCATTCCAGAAAGATCTTTCTCAGAGCTATGCAATGACATAGGATTTACCCAATTTTGATTCTGGGAAGATGGGTCCATGACCAAAATGACATTTTTGGGTTTTTGTCAGGCAGTTCGTTAAGCTGTTTTGCGTAGTTTGCGCTTGGAAGTTAAGAAATGATTCTTGTGGGACTTCTTTTGAAATAAGTTGAGTTGAAGTTAAGTTGGAAAAATGACCATTTTTCCCCTCCCGAGTTTATCTCCAGTTTTCGCACAGTTGTAGTAGTCTTTTCTCAGGGTTATCTTTGAGGTTGGCCTGCCGTTGAGTCTAACTTTCCTCAGGGTTATCTCTGAGGTTGGCTTGACCTTCTGGGTTATCTCAAGGCTTTGAACTTGATCCCCGATGGTTATCTCCATGGTTGAAACTAACTTTCTCAGGGGTTATCTCCGGGGTTAGAAATTGATTTCTCGAGGTTATATCCTGGGTTGGAAAATAGATCTCCTTGACCTATCTCCGGGGTTGGAACTGATGTTGTGGTCCTCCAGGGTTATCTCTGGAGTTTGAAAAAGATGCTTTTATCCTCCTGCATAGTTAGTAATAGGAAAACAAAATTTTGAGTATCTATAGATGCCCCTCTTTATCATGTTCATGCAATGCAATGGAATGGGCATGATAAAGATTACTAGATACTTGAAATATTAAAAGGTATTTTTAATAATGCAAATCGCAATGTAATGAATGTTATGATAAATGTTAAAATGCTTTCGCAAATCGTAGTTCGCAAATTGAACATCACGTTTCGCACTTCGCCCTTCGTATTTGGCCAATCACACTTCACAATTCGCACATCGCATTTCGCAAATTGCAAATTGCAAATCACACTTTACACATCACAAATCGCTTTACCTTTACCGGTTATTGATGATGCCTATGCTGGTGTTGACTCCAATGGTTTGGCTTTTCATCGGTGTTGCTGATGCCTGTTTGATGAAGATAAGTTGAGATGTTTTCTACATATTTGTTGGTGATGAAGTTCTGAAATCATCGGACCTTACCGATGCATACGTTTGTAGTTTACAACGGTGCCTACCCTGTTGGTATTTTGATAACGGATCATACCCTGCTGGTAGTTGAATAGGCTGACATCGCCAAACTATTTTGGTTCCCACTTGAATGGTGGTATACTAATTTTTCATTGCTGAATTGTCTCGATGTTATGCAGAATTAAAGCCAATGGTTTAGAATATCGGTTCTTCTGATACCTTCGCTGAAGTAATACTCAACGGTTTACTCTGCCTGATGTTACGCTGGATTGATGACAACCAACTGATGTCTACGATGGAATTTTTCTCTAATCTAGACATTTATTGTGCACACATATTTAAATCTATTGGAGATGCATGCTAAATTTTGATGGAGATGTAAGCTGATGTAGCACATTTGTACATGTGTAGATCATGCATGATGTGATGACCTAGATTTATCTTTAGGAGTCTATTATCCTAGGTTGATGCACATTTTAAATTGTCTGGAGTAGAAAATTACCTCACCCATTCTAAGGTGATTTGGAGTTTCTTTTCGTTGTTGGGTGCTTATGCCCCATTCCCTTGAGCTTTTGATTCGTAACCTGGCTGAACTGATGATCTGAATGCCGCTGACATCCCTGGAGGGTGCATCTTATTCTTTCGCTGTCCAGATTTGAACTTGGCCTCGACTTGGGAAGACTTGACGTAGGTTGACCCATTTGATGGTTTAGATTTCATTCGCGAGACCTTTTATCGTTGGGCTTCTGCTCTTGAGTTAAGGACTCTCTTGAGAATTTTCCCTTTCTTCTGTAGGGGAAAACTTATGTCGCCATGATTTCTTTCAGGAGTTCTCCTCTTTCTTTTGAGAAGTCTGATCTCGCCTTAGACTCTTTCCATTCCTTGGAATCAAAAAATACCCTAGTCCATTCGTATGTCGATGTTGGGGATTCATATGAGAAACCCTCTTTGTTAACTAAGTCGCGAGTGATCAATATCCTGCTCATCAAGAGAAAAATGCACTAAAAGCTTGACAGCTTGGCCGTCAGGATTAGTACACTCTGGTGAATAAGGCAGTTAAAGTAGAAGTTTTTCAATTTAATGAGTTATGAAATCGCAAGGAAATTTTAAAGAATCCATGGTCATTATTCATGGGTAGGATTAGATTCAAAAGACTTATCTCCCTATATCAGCTATACTTCATCTTCGCTCTATACGTTATTCTTCGCAGAATTGACTTCATATGACACACACACTATGAATGATGCAACTCTTAGCAAGGGCTTCACTTCTATGCCTTCGAAAATTTTGTTTTATCTCGCTTAATCTTGGCTTATTTTCTTAGGCTATTCAAAATTACCCATGTAACGAGTTTTGGACCAATGACTCCCAAACCGGAGAGCTTTAGGGCTTTAGGGCATTAAGTGTTAAGACACCCCTTCGGGTTTACTGGCTCGAGTAATAAAGGCCACTCTTTGAGACAAGTTAGGCGATAATTCTATTCTCTTCCTTACCTGAGTTTAATAGGTCCATTTTCTTAAGCTCTAAGTCACCCATGTAGGGAGCGTTGGGCCGGTGACTCCCAAACCAGATGGCTTTAGGGCACCTGTGTAAAGACACCCCTCGAGCTTAATTACTCGAATAACCTACATCACGATTCGGATCTGTTCAGATATAACCTTTTTTTGATGCTCATTTTTTTAGGCGCTAGGTTACCCATGTAAGGAGCGTTGGGCCGATGACTCCCAAACCAGATGGCTTTAGGGCACCAGGTGTAAAGACACCCCTCAGGCTTAATAACTCGAGCAACCTAGGCCACGATTCGAGACTAATGGCTGGCGACTTATCTTCTATCCTTTCATTAATTGCCATTATCTTTGCCACAACTTCATACCCCACAACTAAGAGTCAAGGCAATCGCAAAGTGCAGACATGCATATAAGGTTAAGTCTATTCCAAAAAGTGCTTTGAACTAGGATGTCGTGCCTAATCAAAAGGTTGAATAGTCTTAATTCTCTATACATTCCCATGATTCTCGCTGTAACGACCCCAAAATTCATACAATTTAATTATCGACTTCGGTCGTTAATAATACATTCAACCTCTAATTTTTACATCATTAAACCATAATACAACCATTGAAATTTGCGGAATAATTAAAATTTGCCATTACAAACCATTCTCATTCCCAAAACCTTAAACCTTTACATCTAAATATCTCATAATCATTTTAATACTACAATAGTTTACAAAGAAAAACGATATTACAATTCAACATTAATACATTATTCGAAACCTTAAACATGGTTCAAATAATAATAACACAACCAAAGTGTATAAATCTTCAAGTATCACATCTGATTCATGTCTTTCAAGTAACAGTAACACATACTTTACCTTGAATCTTGAACTTGCAAAAGTAGTTATTTCCAAGGTTGAGCTCGACAGCCCAGCAAAATCTAACAATTTTTATGCATCACATAGCACATAATAACATGCTCAACATATAACTCATAAGCATTGGACTAGCATAACATATATGTTACAGTTCATACAACAAGAATAAAGATTGAGTTTCTTACTCAATCAGCATGCTTTACTCAATCAATGTAGTCATAAGTTGACTTTAACATTTCATACATTCAACATATATATAACACATCATGCTCTTTGTAATAAAGATTTAAAACAAACAAATTCACATAACAAATTAGAACTGAAAGACTTGCCTTGATCGTTGTTTACCAATAACAGTTTAACAACTTACAGATATCTACACTTCACATGCCCTACACAATTATATAATCATTCACATTAACTATTAGTCATATAGCAACGCATAGTAGTTATAATGTAAACTTTACTCTATGCCTCATAACCCTTCCTATCATAGATACACAATGTTCAATTTGATTGTGTTAACTTTCAACTTATATCTCACTGTATTTCATATTCGAAGTTCATTCAAGTGTTTAATTCTTGCTAGGAATATTTATTAGTTTTATATTAACACTATTCAATATCTTATAATATTCATCTCGTTTGATTTAAAACACTTTTTACGTTCATTATCACTTATCACGGCGTTTCGACGTTTATTCATCACACACCCAATTTGTCTCTCTTGTGTGTTTAGTATGCGTATTCAACTTATTTAATATGTCATTTATTAATGTTAAGCATCATTATAATTCATAATATTCATGTTCTATAACTTAGAACAACATCTATTATCGTCGACATCACTATACTTGTGTATGTGCATGTCCGACGCCCTCCGATTGCCTCTAATTACGCATTAGTCAAAAAAATGACCATTTTGACTACTGTTCCCGACCTCAAATTTAACAACTTAAAGAATAAAAGTTGTAGGTCTATTCGCCCTCGTTCCGGATAATCTTGAATCACCTCAATCGGAGTTCGTATGAAAAAGTTATGCATATTTTACTAAAACAGGACAAAGCAGTCACACCTGACATACTTTGGGCGTAGCTGCGCCTAATTAAGCCTTGGGCATAGAGCAGTTGCGCCCTACAGTGCAGCTGTACCCGAAATGACTTAGGCCATAGCGCAGCTGCGCCCGTTAGCATAAACGGGACCTGAAGCTATTGTTCTTCGCGATTTTTGACCCTTTTTCTCCTACTAATCTTCATAACTTGAGTTATACACATCCAAATTAGTCCGTTTTTGATTCTATGGATTCATAATTCATAGAAATACAACATACTAGAATTCTAACAATTTATAAAAACATTAATCACCCTATAATTTGACCCAAAACACATGTTCATACTCTATTTTCATGTTTTAACACATTTAGCGAATTCGATTGCCACGACTTCGTTTCTTAACCAATTAACACGATTTAAACTACGTCGTTTTCGCTTCTGAACATACTAACATAATCTAATATCAATTTACAGATTATAACAAGTATCGACCACGAAATTTTGTACTTTCTAAAGCCAATTTTCATTTATAAACACTGTTATAAACTTTTCTTCCTATAAACCAAATTACATGAATTTTTATCATCAAACAACACTCACATGTGATAATTAACAGAGTATAAACCCTTCATACATATATGTATCAATTTAACACAATTATTAATAAAAATTTCAAAAACAAGGGTTAACATTAGAGTTGGTTATACCTAATCCTTTGATTGTTTGCTAGCAAAGAGATGATGATCAAGTTTAGAAATTCCCCTTGAATCACAGTGATTCCTCTCTTGCTCTCTCTAAAAATTGTTTGTGTTTCACTGTGTTCCTCTCTTCCAAACTCTTTGTATTTCACTGTGTTTCTCTCTTCCAAACTCTCTGACTATAGCATTAGGAAGAAAAGAACGCGTAAAAATAAATTGAAGCTACCCACATACTTCAGTTATAAAATAACACGCCTTCATCAGTTAAATTAGACCAAAGACCACAAGGCCTTGTTTGGCCACACACCAATTCCCCTAAACTATATTATTTTAATAATATTATATTATATAGTTTCATGTATCACACCATTAGTTAATTTATATAACATATAATAATAGTAATTAATAATAATTATAATCTCATTATAATTATACTTATAATTAATAAATAATTACATATATCTAATTTAATTAATAAATTAGATTTAAACATTACTTTAATTAATTTAACAATTCATTTAATTTAATTAATTCATTAAATTAAATCCTCAAAGAATAAAATTTACATTTGCTTTAATTTAATTATCATACACACGTAACTAAATTATTATACCACAATTTAATAAATTATTTATTTTTCTCAATAAATAAATTATTTAAAATATTTATTTAATTTAATAAATATTTAAAATAATTACCAAATTCATTTAATTTCTTCAATAGTTAACTTAACTATTGAACCTCACTTTCCCAATATATGAATATATATTTCTCTTTACACTAGATCACATATTTAAAAATATATAGCATGTATATATACATACTCAAACTCAAAATATCTCATAATAAGAATTTTAATTATTAAATTTCTATTTTAATAACTTATAAAAATTCGGGTTGTCACATCCATCCCTCCTTATAAGGATTCCGTCCACGGAATCACTGAAACCTTACCTTACTCAGGTTTTCATCAAATCTCTTCATTGAATAACTTTAACACATTACCTTAATATATGTTTTATATTTCATACTCACACACGGGCAGCTATCGAGTTAAGTGGAATCTCCTCCTCCTCGTTCTCCTCATCCGACTGTGGCAGCTCCACGGGGTCCTCCTCATCCATCTCTATCTCATCCTCCTCGTCAGGTACTCTTTCCTGTTAGGTTTGTATACAGGAATTTTAGGGTGAACATTAAGGGGAATGTTATGAAAATAGATTTAATCCTGATAAAGCTTGGAGAGTTTGATGTTATATTGGGAATGGATTGGTTATTCAATTATGGAGCGATAATTGATTGCAAAAAGAAGTGTGTAAACCTTATGACTCCGTCAAAGGTAGTTTTTCATGGTAGCAAATCAACTAGACAAATGAGATGTCTGACGATGATGAAGGCCAAGAAGTTGTTGAGTCAGGGCTATGCAGGGTATTTAGCTTACATAGTCAATACCCAAAAGGAGAAAGGTGTGAAATTGAAAGATATACCAGTGGTTAGAGAATTCATAGACGTGTTTCCTGAAGATTTGTCAGGACTTACACCTGACCGAGAGATTTAATTCGTGATCGACTTAGCGTCAGGAACCGCTCCGATATCGAAGGCCCCGTACATAATGACTCCGGTAGAGATGAAAGAACAGATGGTACAACTGCAAGAACTATTAGATAAGAAGTACATTCAGCCAAGCGTATCACCATAGGGAGCACCAGTGTTATTCATGAAGAATAAGGATGGGTCAATTCGTATTTGAATTGATTATAGAGAATTAAACAAAGTCACTATTAAAAACAAATATCCATTGCCA
This sequence comes from Panax japonicus, assembly GCA_020205505.1. NCBI lineage: Eukaryota > Viridiplantae > Streptophyta > Magnoliopsida > Apiales > Araliaceae > Panax > Panax japonicus. Next base: position 5,781 of record JAINUV010000100.1, on the reverse strand, counting down.
AAAATAGATGACTTGTTTGATCAATTGAAGGATGCTAGATATTTCTCGAAAATATATTTGAGAAGTGGGTATCACCAATTGAAAGTAAGGAAGGAGGATGTACCAAAGACGGCTTTCTGAACTCGGTATGGACATTACAAATTTTTTGTGATGTCATTTGGTTTGACAAACGCCCCTGCAGCGTTCATGGATTTAATGAGCAGGGTGTTTAAACCATTTTTAGACAAGTTTGTGGTGGTATTTATCGATGAATAAAGTATTACCATAAAATCTATTTTGATAGATTGATGGAATGAAGATTAATAAATAAAATTTCGAGGACAAAATTCTTAGAAGAATGGGTGAATGTAATATCCCGAGTGTTTATGATAACGATCCTTAGAAAAGGAAATGAATGAGTTAAAGAATATATAATACTCAAAATATAATTGAGTTCAAGGAAAAGTTATTAAATAAAACTTACAAGAATTTATTATAAAGAATGGTGGGAGTAGGAAATATAAAACCTATATTAAGGTAATGTGTTGAAGTTATTCAATGAAGAGATTTGATGAAAACCTGAGTAAGGTAGGGTTTCGGTGATTCCGAGAACGGAATCCTTACAAAGAGGGAAGGATGTGACAACCCGAATTTTTAGAAGTTATTAAAATAAGAATTTAATAATTAAAATTCTTATTATGAGATGTTTTGAGTATGAGTATGTATATATACGTGCTATATATTTTGAAATATATGATCTAGTGTGAAGAGATATATATATTCATATATTAGGAAAGTGAGGTTCAATAGTTAAGTTAAATATTGAAGAAATTAAATGAATTTTGTAATTAATTTTAAATATTTATTGAAGTAAATAAATATTTTAAATAATGTATATATTGAGAAAAAAATAAATAATTTATGAAATTGTGGTATTATAATTTAGTTACGTGTGTATGATAATTAAATTAAAGCAAAGGTAAATTTTATTCTTTGAAGATTTAATTTAATGAATTAATTAAATTAAATAAGTTGTTTAATATTAAAGAAAATAAGTAAATTAAATAAAGTGTTGTTTAAATCTAATTTATTAATTAAATTAGATATATAATTATTTACTAATCATCAGAAGAATTATAATAAAAATTATAATTATTATAATTATTATTGTAAGTTATGTAAAATGGTTACATGTGCGACAAATAAAAACTATATAATATAATCTTATCAAAATAAATTGGAATGAGGGGAATTGTGTGTAGCCAAACAAGGCCTTGTGGCCTTTGGCTTATTGTAACTGATGCAGACGTAAAAGCCATATCAGTTTATTTCTACGCATATTATTTTTTCCCTAAGGTTAGATATCAGTGAAAATACAGAGGGAAAGAGAGTGAAAGTAGTATGCACACAAGCCAATCATGTATGATGATAAAGCATATACTTTGTAATAATCTAATTCATTTATTATAAAAAGTATTAATTTATTAAAGGTTTTTAATTATCTACATGATGCTATTTTATAATATGTGATAAATCCATAGTTTTAAGCAATGCTTTTAGAATAATGATGATTATCATTCTAATGAGATCTAAATTCTTAGAAAGCTTAAAACTAAAATAGTTCCCAATCATTGGAATACTAAATTGGGGATTAGTGAATCCGGATAGTTTGGTACATACGTTGCTTGCTCATTGGATGAGGATGATTGATCTTATGATCTTTTGTGTGGAGACACTAAAGCAAGTATGTAGGTGCTTATTAGAGAATAAGTTCACTGAACGTGGCTCGCTAAGGAATACCTAATGGAGTTTTACTTGTCTGTCAATAGGAATTCCTGTAGTGATAGTAGTACAAGTGATCCTTGGACTTGAGATCATCATAGTATCTTGTGTATGATGAGTTATACTTTGACATATTCCTTAAGACCCTTAGGGTATATCAAAGGGTATGCTTAGGTATAATAAGTTGTACATGGAGATAATGTATGATTAATAAAGAATCTACCACTTCTAGTAAAAGAAGAGAAATGTCCTATGTGATTCGATAAATGACAACCCAGTAGTCCTTGGCCAAGGCAGAATGAAATTAGAAAGGAGTTTCTAATTTGCATTATTTGGAGTTGTGCATTTAAGGATCGAAAAACATATAATTAAATTAAATAAGACTTGACAGTAATTCCATGTCTTATATTTAATTGGGACATTGTATGGTGGAAGGATTGAATTGTATGGTAACTATTTACTCAAAGGTTCTTTTATGATTAATGTTGAAATCTATATTATCTGGAAAGTCATTAATCGCTACGGAGGCTTATCCCTATTGTAGAATAAATATTATTTATTTAAATAAATTATTAGTTTAATTTATTTATTTAAATAAGATTAAAATAGTTCTAATTGATTTATTCACAACCGGTTTAATATGGAGAACCTAAAGGGTCACACCATAAAAGGAAGAATAATTATTTAAGAAGTCAATGGCATAATCGTAATAATAAGTTATGTGACGCCCCCAAATCCGGGTGTCTTCCAACCCGACAGATGGTGCTACATGGTACTCATAACTGTACATTCATTCTATTGAAACGACATCAAAATGTGTGAATCAACGACATTCTTATTACATTAATAATATTACATCCCGTTCCCAGGTTCTAAAACCATTACATTCTTTGTTCATCATTCTATAATATATATATATATACAACTTACTAGTTTATTACAAGGTAAACTAATCGTTCAGCTTCGGCTTGCCTCTATCCTTGTCAAATTCCTCGGTTCATTCGGTCCTAGTTGCATTCATATGGTTCAAGCAAGAGTGAGCATAACAAGCTCAACAGGTACAACAATTTTATTTTAAACAACATGCTTGAAACATAGGAATCGTATATCTTCAATAATTGAATAATAGTTATAAAGTACTACCAATAATTCAAAATAACATTTCCTTTCCTTCAAAACGTTTCACAAGAAAAATATTCAGTAAAACATCAATTCTGGCTCAAGACCATGAGTGTTTCATAATTTCTTTGAAAAGGACAACACGACACTAAGTCCGTAAGTCCGGCATAGCTTACGAGCACTTCTGGGTGATCAGCCCATAGTACTCTATGTTGATCAACACTACATCCATTAAACGTGTGTATGTTTAAGTTTTGGCAACCTCGCGTGCCCATCGAATAATCGATGAAAATACATTTGTTTATTCATAATCAAGCTTACCTTGAATCCGTACCAAACAATTGGCGTAGGATATCGTTAGCAATTCTATATTGAAAGACTTATAAATAAATCAATCAATCTTCAAGATTAGTCTAGCTGAGATAAAACTGGCATCAACCCTTTAGTAAAATAGTTCATGCCTTCTCATAACATGAATCACAGAAAACTTGGCTAACACGAAGGTTAGACAAGCGTTTAAGAAAAACTTGCCTTCAGCATTTGCTACAGTAAAAATATTTTTTCCTTTCAGTCTTTACGGTCTCTACAATACATAACCACATAACATACCTCATTAGGTCATGAATGAATATAAATGGTTCCTAATGAATCTTACCCTTCTTCTCAATCTAATCCCGTATTAGATTTGTTATTATTGGTTTCGGCTTGCCATTATATTTTACATTATTCTTACCAACTTCTTTCCTTTCTATGTCTTATGTAGATTTACTTCATTAATCCAACTCGTTTTGAGTTAATCATCCTTCCACACGGCTTACTAACATCCTTATGTTATTAATCGAAACTTGATCGTCGTTAGTTAAGTATACTTTATTGCATATCGCTTACGTTCACGTATTACTTAACAACTTTTAGTTGTAACTTTTAACGTTACAGGCCTTATCTTTATTGAATACGGTTCACGTTCTTTATACTTTACGTTCGTCGTTTAACTACTCATTAACCAACATTAAATTCCTAAAGTCAACACTATAACAGTGATATAGGAAAGGTCTTATCATGTTCATTAAGTAATTACATAACCCATACTTGTATTGCAAACCATTGGATTCACAATCAACTTGGTCAACAAATTTCTATAGCCGGATTAACGCATTACGTTGTTCTCATTATGTTCATCTTCAATTGATTATTAACCTTTAATCACCATACATTACTTGTTTAACAATGCCTTAACAATGTTATATTAACACCTTAGTTCATCATCAAGAGTTTTCTTTCATTCTATACTTGTAAACATTCTTGTCCATCAAAATCCTAGGACTAGCGCCGCGGCGCCACCATTAACTCTGCATCTCGCACCACGGCATGAGTTAGCAGTATGCACGGTTCCAGGCTCGCGCTGCAGCGCGGGCTTTAAGGCTATGAGTCGCGCCGCGGCACGGACTCTGTGCCTCAGATAATTTTGCAGATTTGAAAATTTTACGAACTTCCCGGACGCATAACTTCTTCATTATAAGTCTGAATTGGTCCGTTCAAAAGCCAACGGTTCAAAAATTTCATACTCTACGTGTTCATGCATTAATTTTATCTATTTGACTTTGTTTGCAAAAATTTCACCTATTAGTTCATTTTTAACGAAAACGATAAACGTCCGTGGACGTTCAATGCTCGTTTCTTCGTTCTAAGTCGGAATTCGGTCCTTTTCGAGTCCACAACTCTATAATGCCAAATATTACTTATCTTCATTGAAAACCAATGTTTCCAAGCTCAAACACAAAATACGACTTTCATTCCGAGAATTTTACGACTTTGACGCTTAACGTCCAATCGTGTGAATTCCGGCATAACTTCTTTACTAACGATTTGATCATTATTCTAAATGGATTGTAACCATCATATAAATATTTCAAACTACTTATTAAATTTACTTATTTTCAAATTAGGTTTTGACTTATTCTTCATAAGTTCATGGCTTATCAACTTATAACTTTTATGATTTCATTTACTTATGACTTATTATTGATTTAAGTCTTTTACTCAATGTTCTCATATCATATCCAACATACTAACATCTTGACATACATATTTCATTAACTTATTGATATGATCAGTTATTACTTGTTATTCATTAGTCTATAACTTGTAAAAGTATGAACTACTTATGAATTCACTATGCATGACTTATCATAGTTTAAATATTTTAACCATCATCCTTGCTTCTAATTATCATAAAATCTTATTAAAGTAAACATATGAGAAGTTCATCTAAGTTCCTCATGAGTTCACAACTTAATTAAGTTTGAATTACTTATTCATGACTTATACGGCTTATTAAGACTTAAGCTCTTTGATTACTCATTCTTATCATTCCTTAGCATACAAGTTCTACCACTACCCATCTCTCTACCAATGGAAGAGAAGAGATTCGTGGTTTAAGATCTTACCCTTGAATATCACTTGACTAAACTTTAATCTCCTTCTTGCTTCTTGAAAATCTCATAATGGAAGTTTGACTTATAAGTGCTTATTCTCCCTAACCAATAAGTTTCTTAACTTGAGAGGAGTTGAGAGAAATTTATCAACCAACAAATGAAACGAGGCCTCTCTATTTATAGGCAAATCCTAAGTTAGGGCATTATGGACATTAAGCCACTCCACCTCCTTAATCACCTCCTTACTATTCCTTTACCTAACTATTAAGTAAACTTGGCCATTAAGTCTACTTGATCATCACACTTACTTAGCCATTAAGTTTACTTGCTAGTCACCTAGCTTATCCATTACTTGCTCATCACAACTTTTACTTGTTCACCACACATAAGCACTTTATGTGACAACCCGAGAATTTGGGCAATTTATTAAAATCTTAAATGATTGATTTAAGGTCAAATATTAGAC
>JAINUV010000098.1:0-92949 GCA_020205505.1 Panax japonicus | reverse complement strand
ATTTTTAAATACCTCCAAAACTTACTAAATTGCTTATCTTCTTTTTTTTTGCTAAGTTGTTTGTTGTATTAAAGGAACAAAATTACAATGGCTAAGGGGCATACCCCGCAATATAGTAACATCATCTAAGGATTAAAGATGATGACATACAAAAGAGATCCCGACCATTCTAGTGAGTTATCAACCAAATTCAATAGTGATTACAATTAGTAGCCTTAATAAAAGATTTACAAGATGAGAGTCTTTACTTTATAAGATTTATAGTGTCTTGGGCAAGAGACCGAGGTGGAATAATGGTACCCTTGTGCATCTTTGTGTTCCTGCCTCCCAAACTTTGTAGAAGCATGTGGCTACCGTTAGGCTCAAAATATTCTTGGTCAGTTTAGTGCCTTGGTAGTTGGTAAGGTATCCAATGAGAGCATTCCATGCTATTGGAATGGAAACCCAATTTCCTAAGTCAAATGCACTTTTTATGATTACCGAAGAATAGGTGCATTCAAAGAACAAGTGCTCAAAGGTTTCTGGGTGTTGGTTACACAGAAGACAATTCCATGATCGACCAGTGTAGTGGATGGTTCTGTCATTTGTTGATAGCTTCCTTAGAAGCCCAAGCCACATTATAAAGGAGTACCTTGGCACATGGAGTTTGTGCCAAAGAATAGAGCTCCAATGTACCTGAGGTTCCCTAGCCCGGATAGAATCCCATATTTGGTTAGCTTTAACAGTATTGATAGCATGTATGCCCCACAAAATCTGGTCATCCTGCCGAGGAGGGATAGGAAATTGAAGAACTTGTTGCCGAAAGAGAAATACTTAATGATGGTTGCTAGCTGAGAGATTCTAGTAGGAGTCTATGATCATATGACTGACCTTGGCAGAGACTGGAAGCCTGGAGTTGGACAATAGAGTGGAAGAGGGGTTGATAGAGACTCCATTTAACCAAGGATCATACCAAAGGGAAGTATGATTTCCATATCCAATAATGTATTTCAGATTTTGTAGAGCACATGGACAAAGTTTGAGGATTTGTTTCCAAGACCAAGAGCAGTCTTGGTTTACCGTTACCTGCTAGATTGACTTGTCCTTCAAGAGGGTGGCTTGAATCCATTGGGCCCAAAGAGACTTTGTACATGATTGATAATTTGAAAGAAGTGTTTCAGCAATAGGGCAATATTCCAATCAAGAATGTTCTTGATGCCTAATCCCCCTTCACTGGTGGGTAATGTGATCTGAGACCATGCCACTTTAGCTCCAAATTTGCACAGTGATGGTCCTTTCCACAGAAATCTGCCGAGGAGGGAATGCAATTCCTGGAGTATAGCCTTAGGAAGCATGAAGTGTTTGCACCAGTAGGTTTGGAAAGAGAAAAGTATGGATTTTATCAACTGAAGTCGACCAGAATAGGCGAGTACCTTGGAAAGTCCAGGAGGAGATTCTTGATTTAATCCTTTGTACAAGAGGAACCACAGTCAGTAGAAGATACTTTCGAGATAGTACTGGAACTCCAAGAAATTAGAGGGTAGAGTTCCTATCTAAAAACCCAGCAGCGATAAAATGCTGTTCACAGTGGAGGGGAAGTATTAGAGAGGTAGCACTGAATTTGTGAGCATTAGGGATCAGACCTGAGTAAAGAGAGAAGGATTGTATACAGGAATTAATAATGTTGATCGAGGGTAGCTCGCATGGCAGAGAAGAGTGAGGATGTCATCTGTAAACAGTAAGTGAATACGTTGGCACTCTTTGGTCTTCTATGAAAAATGAATTCTTTGCAGAGGTCTCCTTTTTTGATTTTTAGTGAAAGCATCTCCATCACAAGAACAAAAAGGAATGGTGAAATGGGATCTCCTTGACGAAGCCCCCGAGAACTCCCAAAGAAACCTGCAAGAGTCCCATTTATCTTAATGGAGAACATGGCTGAGGTAATACGGGCCTTAATCCAACCAACAAAAATAGGTGGGAATTGGTATGCTTTAAGTATGTCAAGAAGAAAGTCCCATCTAACTGTATCAAAAGCTTTTCAAAGATCAATCTTGATAGTGCAACAAGAGGGACCTGATTTTCTGGAGTAACCTTTGAAGAGCTCTTGTGCCAGGAGGATGTTGTCACTAATGCTCCAGCCTTTAACAAATGCCGATTGTGCTTGGTCAATTAGCAGAGGCAAAACCACTTTCAACCTATTTGCAAGAATTTTGGCTATGCATTTATAGATCGTATTATAGCAAGAGATTGGGCAAAAGTCAGACATGGCAGTTGGATTGGGGCATTTGGGAATCAAGGCCAGTGCAGTTGAGTTTAACCCTTTGGTCAGCCGGCTGGTGTGAAAAAATACTGAACAGCCTTCGTAAAGGCTTCCCCAACAATGGACCAGCAGCTTATGAAGAAATTCACATTGAACCCATCCGGTCCTGGGCTCCTATACGATTCATGGAGTTGAGTACATTGAAGATCTCAGAATCAGTAATAGGAGCACAAAGAAGAGAAGCTTGAGATGGGTTAATCAACTTGGTTGGATAAATGTCAAACGCGGTAAACCCAACATATTGCGATCCTGAATTAGAAATAATTTAGAGTAGTAACTCACCGCAACTGACTCAATCTGGTCCTTTGTCATGAACAATATTACCGTCATCATTAAGAAGCAAAAGAATCTTATTTGAAAATATCTTTGCTTCATCATATTAGCAAAAAAAAACTGGAGTTACAATCCCCTAAGGCCAGCCATGTAGCTTTGGATTTCTGCTGCATAAGGACTTCCTCTTTATCAATTTTCTGCCAAAGCTGATTGGAGCAACTCTCCTCCCTTGCCATGAGGTCTGAGTCATAAGGATTGTCATGGAGTAGAGATTGAACCAAGTGGAGATCCTCCTTTGAAATTTTTACCAAAGTGGCTAGATTACCCACTGATATGTAGAGAGATATTAAGGCCTTTTTGTGCATTTCAATTTTTTAGAGAAAACATAGAAAGGGTTCCCATGAAATGGGTTGTCCCAAGCCAACCGCATAGTGTCATGGAAGCCATCAAGAAGTGACATGTGTTGAAATATTGGAAGTTCCTCCTTGGCTTAGTAAACTTAATACCAGTGTTGAGTAATACCAAAGAGTGATCAGAAAGACCTCGATGAGCAAAGGTTACCTGTGCTAGATCAAACTTAGAGAACCACTCTTAGTTACCGAAGGCTCGGTCCAGTTTCTTGTGAATAGGATTAACAAGTTGATTGTTCCACAAAGTAAAAACTGGACCAGATGCTCGAATATCATCCACACCAATAGCAGTAATGCAGTCTTTGAACTCTTCTTTCCAACATCCCAGGTAGCATTAAGTTGATTAGTTTCCTTTAGGTCTTTGATCACATTGAAATCACCCCATAAACACCAACATTAATTTGAAGACATTGATACCAGATTAGTCCTGAGATTCCTCCTTTCAAAATATGTATTGAGTCCGTACACAAGAAAACCATGAAACTAGTACTAGTAAAATCTAAAGATTGAACTTTACAATGAATAATTTGAGAGGAAACAAAAAGGATATCTAGTTTCCAAAAAAGAGGATTCCACCCTACCCAAGTTCTACCATTATTACAGAATTCATAATTAAAAGCCCATTCCCAGTTCATACCTAGTTTTTTAGAAATTTTGGGAGCTTTAGAAGATTTAACTATAGTCTCCATTAAACCAAGAATTGAAATGTTATAGTCTGCAATGATTTGCTTAACATAAGCTGTTTTGGCTTTTTATTTAATACTCTAATATTATATGAGGTTAACATAATCAAACTGATGGAGGAGGGGTGTTACCAGATTTACCCTTGCCTTTTCTCTTCTTAGCAGCCTTTGGATTTTCCATTCCAGAAATTTGTTTATTTTTGAGGTCTTTCCCTTCTTTTTCATCAATCACCTTGAGTTTATTAACAAGAAGATGATTCATTACAATAGGAGAGTCTGTGTCTAAGTCTATGATCTGGTCATCCTGAATCATTGGAGCAAATTTATTGGAGATAATCATAGCATTGTTGTGAATTGGAGTAACCGTTCTGGATTTTGCTCCCCTACCCACTATTACCCAGTCAGTCGTAGAGGACCCTTCATTAACGATCTTGTTAACTGCATTCCCAGACTTTGGTACTACTGTAGAGCAATTACCAACAATAGCTTGCATATTATCTAACTTATCCAGCTTTGTCCTGCCATCTAGAGAAGTCTGCATTGTATCATTTGAACCAGACTTTTATTTTTTAGGAATCCACTGGTAGTTAGCTTTAGGACATTTGAGGGGAGAATGTCCAAACACGAGACACTTGGGACATGTGGGGGCTTTACTTTGGTATTCAACCCCAACCAAAGTAAATGAGTACTCCAATGCTTCATCTTGCTTTATGGCTACTCAGATTGATGATGGAAAGGAAAATGAGGCCTTGACTTCAATACAGACTCTAGCAAAGTTCAAGAAGTCATTCTTAGATGTCATCTCATCCGTGAATAAAGGTTTACCAATTGAGCTAGCAATATAACTAATGCCTTCATCAGACCAATAAGAAAGAGGAATATTATTGAGTTTGACCCATATTGGAAAGGTGTTACATTCAGTTTTAGAAAACTCAACTCCTTTTTTCCATTTCTGAAGGACCATGAACTTAGAAGTGAAGTGCCAAGGACCAGATGCCAGCACATAATCACAATCCAAAGCTAAAGCAAATTGAAAATGTAGTAGCTTTTGTTGTGAAGGAAAACATTGAAAAACCCAAACTGACCCCATAGTCTCCTAGCTATAGGCTTAACAACTTTATAGGGAAGAGAGGAGTGAAGGAAGTATCCAACTAGACTGGCTGCCCAGATTAGATTGCCTCTTCTAAGCATATCATCTGGAGTTATGACAAACAATACCCCATCTGTAGAAGTAGAAGTAGGTGGGTGGTACGAAAGAAGCCTAGAAGACCTGACATTGGCTTTACCAACCACATCGCTCCAACTTTTAGTGGCAGCTTTCTGGCCTGTGGCAGGTATTTCCCCTTCCTCGAGGGAAATAACAGGTAAATTTGAAATGGCTACCCTTTGGGGACTAGTTTTTACAATACTTGAGTTTGTGGGAGACTAAGCCTAAACCACCGGATTTGAGCCTTCACCCACCTCAGTCGCCGGTGTGAGACCCCAAATTTTATGAATAAAGATTTAAATTTCTCGAAATATTTTTTTGAATATTATGGTGTGGATTTGATATAATGTTATAGTTGTGGGTAATATTTATAAATTTTGCAAAGTAACCAAGTTGTTATATAATATTCATTTTAACAGGGAATATTCGTATGACGACACAATCATTGGTGGACCCCACAACAGAAGTATTATCGTAGTAAAAAAATGATATAATTATCTTTTTATAAAAATAACGACGAAAGTGTTACCGTTAACATTGTTGAACTACTCGGTAGTATAAGTACAGTAATACGCGTGGATGCATAGTAGCACACGGTATTGATTATTGATGCTTACGTAAGAAGTCACTCAGTTATACTCGATTATTGCTATAGTAATTGCTGCATCATATCTCTCATATTATTGATTCAATTATTGTCACAGTATCATCTGCATAATATATATTATTAAATCAATAATTGAGACGAAAAAATTATTCATATTATTATTTGTAATATTGACAATGTCTAGAAGTTTTGTCAAGGAGAGGTTTTGTCACCTAATTACGCGCCAATACGGAGAAATCCTTATCGAAAAGCCCCCTTTTTCCTAGGAATGATCTGGTTGTTAAATATTGTGAATTATAATATTAATGATGAATAAGTTCTTGTTGATTAAAGATGAAATTGATAGTTCCATTGTGTTGGAATTATTAGTGTTAGTGAAAATTGACATTTATTTCGATAATAATTGATGTCTGGAGGTTATATTGACCAATCAGGTAATTAACCAAATAACTGAGCAATTAATTGCTATTAATTCACATGCTTATAACTATGTGTTCACATGTGTGTACTATTAATTCACATGATTTACTATTAGGGGAGTTGGTGCAAGATTGATTATACTTGCATGACTAAATTAAAAATGGAGGTATAGTTGAAGGTACTATACTATAATTAATTTTTTCACATGTTTAGAACTATTGAGTCACATGATTTACTATTGATTCACATGATTTACTATTAGGGGAGGTGGTGCAAGTTTGATAAAACTTGCTAGACTAAATTAAAAATGAAGAAAAAGAGGGAGGTATTATACTGTAATATTTTGAGCCCCAAAACGTGCAATTATCGAAACTATATTTTCCTATAAATAGAAGATCATTCTTCATTCATTTCTCACCAATTCACTAAGTCTCACAAGATCAATTATTATAGAGAGAAATTATAGATAGAAAGAAGAAGAGAAGTCTGCTACCTCACTATTCCAGTATCCAGTCTTCATCTAAGGTAAGGGGTATTATTCTTTCGTATTCATGAAGAGTGTTATTTTCTTTTAATACTCGTAAGGGTTGTTATTACATTCTTTATTATTATGTTGGAATAACCTGTCTATGCGAAGTACCGCATACATGGTGAAATTCTTCTGTTATTCCATTCTTTATTATTCTGTTGGAATAACCTGTCTGTGTGGTCTATCGTATGCTTGGTGAATTCTGTTGTTATTCTATTCTTTATTATTCTGTTGGAATATCATGTTTGTGCGGATTACGCATGACCTGATTCCATTCTTTATTATTCTGTTGGAATATCCTGTCTGTGCGGATTACGCATGACCTGCATGGTTCCATTCTTTATTATTCTGTTGGGAATAACCTGTCTGTGCGGTCTATCGCATGCCTGGTGAATTCTTCTGTTATTTCATTCTTTATTATTCTGTTGGAATAACCTATCTATGTGGATTACCTCATGCACGGTGAATGACCTTTCATATTCATTCTTTATTAAATTGTGGAAATGATCTGTCTACGTGGATTACTGCATGGCGGGTGAAAATCCATTTGTAGTTTTGTATATTCTATTATACTCGTATGAGATATCATTTCTTTTGTACTCATCATGGAATATCATTTTTTTCAGTATTTTTCTTTTACGAGTTACTATTCATGGGTTACTATTCACCCGGTTACTATTCACTTTATTATTATTCACTCGGGTATTCGGGGCACTTTTCGTGCCGGAGTATTATTCATGGGTTACTATTCACCCGATTACTATTCACTCTAGTATCATTCACTCAGGTATTTAAGGCACTTTTTGTGTCGGGGTACTATTCACAGGATACTATTACAGAAGTACTATTCACGGGGTACTATTCACCCAAAAAATATATTTCTTTTTTGTCAAAATTATTTTTAGTATATGAATATTATTCTTGAATTTTACTCCACAAAGTAGTATCATGTTGACAATTTGGACGTTATTGATTTCTGGATAAATTAAATTATAAATCTTTAAAATTTATCCTTGAAGTTTTATAGAATTATTATGTCATTGTCATCATCCTCATGCTTATATTGTGATGAAAGTCATTTTTGGCTTATGTGCATAGATGAAATTGGTATTATTATGACCTGGGATTTTTCGGTATAATCATGACTGTAATGTGACGAATGATGTGGTGAAAGTCCTTAGTGGCCTGTAGTGCATTAATGGGCAGTTTTTGGTATGATTATGACCAGGGATTATTCGGTATAGTTATGATCATTGATGATTTAATGAATATCCTTGGCCCATAGTGCAGGGAAGAATTAATGATATGGTTTATTTATTAAGCTGAGTCTCAGCGATAAAGTTGATGAAAATCTTTTTAAATCATAGAAGATAGTAGATTTTATGCTCTACTTGACTCTTCTAATGGATTGTTTATTTTCGCTGCAGTTATTGATCTAAAATTTATTGTCTATTGTATTCTATCAGTTGTTATATTGTTGAAGGCTAAGGATAATTTATTCTGCATTATCTTAGTCATAATATTTCTTACTGGGCTAGTTGAGCTCACCCTTTCTTTCATTGTTCTCTTCAGGAAATGAGAATATAGCTGGGACGAGTCGGGAAATGGAGTGATGGTCCAGGATAAATGGCTTTAGTAGTCCTCACTATTCTATGGAATAATGTGATAATAATTGTAATGAGGACACCATTGAGTGTGGATATTGTCTAGATGACAATATTCTTGTTTAAACTCTCAGCTATGTTTTGTCGTATTTTTACATGACTGTTGTATAATTTAGTTGTATTTAAATTTATGTACCATGTATCTGGCGACTCAAGATGGGTGATGTATACCTGTTTTGGGGGTATCACAGTTGGTATCAAAACTTTGGGATATGATCCCTAGCTGAGATGTGAGATAAGAACTAGGAGGGGAGAGACGGGGAATTCCTTCGCTAATATGACCTACCTAAGTTTATTTGGTATTTAATTGGTCAGTCAAAGTATAGGGATAATATGTGATATGTCAATTAACCCTTGTTTTGTGACAGTGTTTGAAAATGGCATCCAAAAATGTTGAGATCATCAATGAAGCACATGAGACCGTTGAGTCACCAACGATCAATAACCAGGATAATGTGCAACAGGAAGACAATAATCCTCAGGTAAATAACAACACCGATCAGATGATGAACGATGGGATGATCAGAGGCTTTATGCAATTCATGCAACATCAGACGAGAGAGACTTCTATTCATAATGCAGGTGGAAACAATGGCAACCCATGACTGGTCACTGCTAAGCAGTTCAAGGAGCTGGGACCACCGGAGTTTTTGGGAAATCCAGAACCACTTAAGGCGGAGATGTGGATAAAGTAGATTAACAAGATATTTGATGTCTTGGGATACTCCGAGGAGAAAAAGGTTCCCTTCGCCACCTTTATGTTGCGTGAAGAGGCGGATTACTAATGAGAATCTGTAAAACGTACCCAGCCTGCCGCACGGAAGATGTCTTGGGAGAAGTTCCAAGAGCTGTTCAATGACAAGTACATTCTCGAAAGTATTTGTCACATGAAGGAGGTGAAGTTTATCAAGTTGGATGAAAATAATATGACTGTGTCGCAATACGAGGCTAAATTTGTGGAGTTATCCTGGTTTGCATCCCATTTAGGTCGATAATGAGGAGCGAATGACGCGAATGTTTCTAAGAGGTTTGAAACCCGATATACATCAATACCTCATTTCTCACAAACTTTGTTTATATTCAAATGTTGTGAATAGGGCTCAGTTATTAGAGCGTGATAATGAGTCAGCACAACCAAAATGTAATGACCAGCAACACGATAATAATCATACCGGTGGCAACGGCCATCGGAACAATGATAACCATCGTGGGGGAAATTATCATGCCAAAAATGGTAACCACTTCGGTGGTAATCATGGCCAAGATAATAGAAGTGGAAATTTCAAGAAGAGAAGGTTTAACAACGATGGAAAGATAGCAGCACCAACACCCATTTTTAAGGAAGGATAACGACCGCCAATTGTATGCTTCAAATGCAGAGGGGAGAGACATATCAGTCCAAACTGCGCGATGAAGTCCAAAGCATGTTACAATTGTGGAAAAGAAGGTCGCCTAGCCCGATTTTATCATGCACCAAAGTTAAGTCCAGCTTGAACGGTGGCACCAAAGGCGAATACAGACAAAACAAAGTCGGTGGTTTTAGGAAGAGCGTTTTTCGTGACTTCTCAAAAAGCGAGTAACCCGAATGAAGTTAGCACGGGTTAGTTAATTATAAATTCTTTCGAAGTCTATACCTTATTAGATACCGGTTCTACCCATTAATTTATCTCTCTTTCTTGCGCTCAACAGTAAAATTTGACCCCAGAGAAGTTAGAATTTGACTTATTGGTTGAAACTTTGTTAGTAGAAACCTTCATTTCATGTGATATCCAAGTCTTGGATGAGAGTCACAGTTTTTAAATGAGATTTCTATAGTTAATAAATTTCCTGACATATTATCGAAGAACTTCCTGGCCTATCCCAGTGTGTGAAATCAAATTTTGTATTGACCCCAGTACAAAACCCATTTCTTAAACCCTCAAATATTTCTTCAACCAAAATGAACGTATAATGCGCTAAAGACATTGGCTTGAGCTGTTGATGATTACGACCATACCATTCAATATCATCGTGGAAGAGCGAACGTGGTAGCTGACGCGTTGAGTAGAAGATCGTATGCGTTCACGAGTGCGATGTTGTTAACACAAAGACCCATTTCATATAACTTACAAATGATGAAGATAGAGTTAAAGACTCTAGGGTCCCACGTGAAGATAACGAATATACGATTAGAATCGACTTTAATCGATAAAGTTAAAGCCGCTAAAACTACACACCTGGAGCTGATGAATATGAAGAAGAAGGTTTAAGAAGGCATTATTCTAGAAGCAAGAGCCAATGAATAGAGGAAATCTCAACCCTCGATTTAATTGGCCCATTTGAAATTCTCGATCGACTAGGAACTGTGGCCTATAGACTCGTTTTACCGCCAAGTATGTCGCGTGTTTGTAAAGTCCCCGAACCTGGATACTTGAAACCCGAACTCGGTACTTCACGATACTATTTCTATGAGCGGAAATATTACTAATAATAATAACAATAATATAAATTTTAAACTTAACTTACATTTATCAGAGTCTAATCCCAAGTACGCAACCTTTACTACATTCTTTACATGATAAATAATACATATCATTAACTTAATACAATTTATCTATTACAAATGATACAAATACACATATCCTATTTGTTTTCCTTTTTACTAGTTCTGGCATGAGCTTTCCGGTCCTTCATACTTAGCTGAAAATATTTAAATTAAGCAAGGATGAGCATTTGAGTGCCCAGCAAGTATTTATATATATATAAGTTGAAAGAATTTAAATGTTTTCTTTATAATACCCTTCTACAACCGGTCAATAGTTGTGAAGTAATCTGTACCAATAATAATAACATAACAACCCTCGTTCAAATTTTTGAAAATGTGTATTGTCTATACATGGGGTTTCTGTGACACATTATGAACATTGTTTTCATTTTCGAAAGGGTTTAACAGAAATTCATCTGTAAACCGGCCGTTGCTTACGGGCACGAGGGTGTACATCCCATAGGCCCTGTATTGATCAATACTACATTGCTAGAACGATATTATCGTTTATCCTTTGTCCGCCGTAGCGCATAAAATTTTTCCCATTATCAGGATGTTCATACTTGTCGGGTTTTCATAACAAAGGTCTTATATAATTCAACATATATGTATATCAAAGGTGTATCAACATGTGATTAATTACAATGATTATCCAAGTGGGGACACTTGTATAATCATTTATAAAAATTAACGAACAGAATATATATCTAAATTATCATATACTAACATGTTGATAATCAATGGGCGTATATAATATAGGTTTAACAATCTGTATAATAATAATATAATTCTGAAACATTCTTACACTTGTCCATTGCATAAAGAAAATGCAAAGTTAGGATACTTGCCTGATTCGTTGCTTACAATTACGCAACTTAGACTTATCTTTTCTATCACGACCTATCATTAATCAAATCATTCTAGATTAGAATCACATATCATAACACATAGTATTGCTTATTGCAGTCAGCACATAACGTAATCACATTGTCATACATGTTCAACAATCATGTTATCACAAACAAACATCAACTCATTCCTAATCACATTGTCACACAACTTTATCCACCATTGAATCACAAATAAAATAATTAGCTAACTAAATTTCTAAGTCCAGATCAATTTCTGAACCATGTCGGTCTACCGACATCTTTATCGGGTAATTATCGAGTCTAAGACTCTAAACAGTTGTTCAATATCCATTTAGACTAATTAAATAACAGTCATATCTTTTTTTAAATGACCTACAATAATTTTTAAACATTTATCACGAATTTTCAAACACTGGAATCATTATTAGATGATTTAAATACTAATCAATTCAATTATCTTAATATTAAATTAATATTAAACTATTAATGAAACCATTGCCAAAATATTAAAGTTATGTATAATAACTCAAAATATTTTTAAAACATTTACATTATCCTTAAATGATTTTTAAAATAATTAAAATAATTTTTAAATAATTACCATTAATATTAAAGTATTAATGCACTATTTATCCAAATATTAAAAGTCCTAAATTATAACTTTAAAATATTTTTAATTCATTTTTATCCCTTTTAAATGATTTTTAAATAAATAAAACCATTTTTAAACTATTTATTTAATATAATTATTAAATAAATTTAATATCATTAATCATTAAATAAATATCATTAATATTAAATTAATAATGAAATTATCCTTTAAATATTAAAAGTTATATTTTATAACTTAAAATATCTTTAAACACTTTATCTTCATTTAAAATGATTTTTAAAGTATTAAAATCATTTTTGAACTAATTTATTTAATATAATTATTAAATAAACTAAATATCATCAATATTAAATTAATATCAATTAATATTAAATTAATAATATTATTTTTTATTAAAAAATATCAAAAGTCATATTTTATAACTTAAAATATTTTTATAATACTTTAAATCATTTTTATATGATTTTTAAATCATTAATACTATTTTTCCATAATTTATTTAATATATTCATTAAATAAACTAATTACCATTAATAATAATTTATTAATGAATTACAAAATATCAAAAGTCATCAAAATAACTTAAGATATTTTCTTATACCATAATTATTATTTTTCATGATTTTTCATGAATTAAAACTATTTTTAAATAATTTATTTAATATAATAATTAAATAAATAAATACCATTTATATTCCAAAAATATTAAATATTTTCAAAATATACTCAAAATAGTTAAAAACTATTTTTCAATCTTTAAAATAATTTTTCAGAATTTATTATGTATTTTTAATAATTAAAAAACATTTATTTCTATTTATTTAATTAATTTTCCTAATTTCCAAAAATAAGCGTCGCTAAAGGAGTCTATAGCGACAGAACCGTCGCTATAGTTGTTCTTGAGCCTACCCAGAAAACATAAGGCAGTGATCGAGAGGGCTACTTTGACCGAGTATAACTTCTTTCTCTTAACGATTCTAGGCAATCTACGACTTGGATCTTGTAGAGAAAATTCCAGACTACAAC
This sequence comes from Panax japonicus, assembly GCA_020205505.1. NCBI lineage: Eukaryota > Viridiplantae > Streptophyta > Magnoliopsida > Apiales > Araliaceae > Panax > Panax japonicus. The sequence goes on along the minus strand of JAINUV010000098.1, from coordinate 79,822 downwards.
TACCAATAAATATCACGGTAAACAACATCAGATCTGGGAGATATTGGCCATCAAAGTATCTGTCAAAGCTGTTCTTCACGAAGAACAGTTCGAGGTGCCTGCTTTGGACCTCTATAACTTGATGATCGTGTAACGTTTATGTGATCTATCAATTTAAGTGTGTAGACATCATGTAGGAATACAACTATAAAGCTTCATAACATATTAACATCAAAACATGAGCAATATCTTTCCGGTCAAACTTGAACACGGAAGTTGCTAAAAAAATTCTGGGTTCGTGTTCTTGAGAAGTTTCGGTCAACGGGTTTTGACCATGAATAACTCCCGATCTATAACTGATATGAACTTGATTCTTTTTGTACCTTAAAGAGCACATTACAGACTACATATAAAAACTTTTAAACTACAAAACGCATGATCAAGCAAAGAGTTATAAGCCCTGACATTTGCCTAAAAATAACAGAGTTCGGTTTTTCAAAAGTTGGAAAAACTTTGATTTTGAGCACTTTGATGTTATGGGTCATGAATTTAACAACCCAGAACATTAATACACTCCTTATTACACAACTTTAAACAATCAATTGCAACAATTAACATTAAATCAAAGGATTTCTAGGATTAGGGTTTTATACCTTTCTTTGATCCAATTTTTGATTTTGTGCTTCTGATTTGTTATTGATAATCGTGGGGATTCATTAAGGGACTGGTATACATATATATTTCGTTGGTTCTAGTGGGAGAAGTTCTTGGTGGAGTGTTATGTAAAATAGCTTAACAAATGAACATTTTTTCTCTCTCCAATCCATTTATATAAGTGGTAGATGCATGTATATAGCTGATATTGCTTGATTTGCTGGTGATTTATATCACAAATGTCAACTAAGTTGGTCACCAACTCCCATCTAATGTCAAAACCTATTGCTAGCTTCAATTATGCAAAAGGGGTATTTTTGTCATTTGGTAAAATCATTTTAATGGCAAAATTATAATCTTGGCAAACCCTTAGGGTTTAGGGTTTAGGGTTTGGACCATTTTAGGGTTTAAAAGTAATTATAGAATTTCCAAGCTAGGGTTTGAAAAAAATAAATAATAAAATAATAAAATTTTAGTTTCTAGAATACAAAATAAAGATTTCTAATTAATTAGGTTTCTAATTAATTAACACCTTACTAATTAGGTTTTAGATACACTAATTAGCATTAAACTTTCTAAATCAACAATTAGAGTTTACAATTTAAATAAATTAGGGTTTATAAAATAAATATTAGAGTTTCTAGAAATTAATATTTCTAAATTATTAATTAGGGTTTACCTAATCAATATGAAATTATATAATACATAACATGCATGCACCATATAACACAGTTATATATAACCGTGTCGAACTCAACTTGAGTTTTAAATTAGGATTTCCATTTAGCAATTAGCTAATTATTATTTAGGGTTTCTAATTTAAGAAATTAGGGTTCTAATTTACAATTAGGGTTTTTTATTGATTATTAATAATTATAATTATCATGAATCACATATCATATTGACTTAACATATTTTAAAGTCTCATTTGACTTCGAAATTAGTGTTTGTCCGTAAAATTAGGGTTTTGCGACAATAATTAGGTTTTTTTCCTAATTAGCAATTATAATTATAATACCAGACATTAATCACATTATCGTAATTGTCCAATAACTTGAAACTCTAATTTGTATTTTAAATTAGGGTTTCACACAGTATTAATAAGGTTTAACACATAACACCATAATTGACCAACCATTGTCAGTCCACAAACATACAGTACATATTTATAACACTGAAAAATCAAAATATTATAATATTATAATATTATTATCATTCCTTAATTCAGACCCATAATTAGGGTTTGATAGTAATATAATAAAATTGTTCCACACATTAACCTTACACACATAACCATACTTATCTATAACACTGACAAATAATAATATATTATTATTTTCATTCCTTGATCAAAACCCAGAACTAGGGTTTGGATTCCATATCTGATTTATCTTTCATATAAAACCTTATTAATTAAGTAAAAATAATTTACTTAACTATTCTAAAATAATTTCATATAATAAATAATTATTATAATAATTCTATAATCATATCATATATTATTTAAATAATATAATTATCATATTTTCATGGAAAATAAACATTAAAAATATTTTTTTACTATAAAACTAATTATTATTAGAATATAATTTATAATGAGCAATAATTCTAAAATAAAATTATTCATAACCATTCATGTAATAAATATATTTTATATTCATCACATAATTACATACATAATACCTTTCACGCATTCTTACCTTTAAAATAAATAATTATTTTAAAATCATTTCATATATTATTTAAATAATATATACCTATACTTTCATAATAATAAAAGCATTTCCAATAAGGAATTAATTAGTATAAAAATATAATTGATAATAATCAATAATTCTACAATAAATTTATTTGCAATACTTAATGTAATAAATAAATTTTATTTATCACACATATAATTATAATTACACATTACCTTGACACATATCATTCATATTTATTTTAATAAATACAAAAAATAAAAATTATACACAAAATTTATGATTTATTTATATAGAAAATATCGGGTTGTCACAGTGTTCATAACATTTTTTTTACTTATCGATGTTACATAAATATGTGGATGACCTGAACCACATTATTGAATTAAAACTAGAGGAGATAGCAGAAGATTTAACGTATGAGGAGATACGTGTTGAAATCTTAGATAAGAAGGATCGTATTCAATACTCAAAAGTTATACCTCAAGAGTTAGAATCTGAAATAAAGTCAAGGTATCCTCATCTCTTCGGCATACCAGGTACGTACGTAAATTTCGAGGGCGAAATTTCATAAGGAGGGGAGATTGTGAGACCCCAAATTTTATGAATAAAGATTTAAATTTCTCGAAATATTTTTTTGAATATTATGGTTTGGATTTGATATAATGTTATAGTTGTGGGTAATATTTATAAATTTTGCAAAGTAAGCAAGTTGTTATATAATATTCGATTAGTCGGGGAATATTCGTTTTAATAGGGAATATTCGTACGACAGCACAATCATTGGTGGACCCCACAACGAAAGTATTGTCGTAGTAAGAAAATGACAGAATAATCTTTTTATAAAAATAACAGCGAAAGTGTTATCGTTAAAACTGTTGAACTACTCGGTAGTAAAAGTACAGTAATACGCGTGGTTGCATAGTAGCACACGGTATTGATTATTGATGCTTACGTAAGAAGTCACTCAGTTATACTCAATTATTGCTACAGTAATTGATGCATCATATCTCTCATATTATTAATTCAATTATTGTCACAGTATCATCTACATAATATATATTATTAAATCAATAATTGAGACGACAAAGTTATTCATATTATTATTTGCAATATTGACAATGTCTAGAAGTTCTGTCAATGAGAGGTTTGGTCACCTAATTGCGCGCCAATAAGGAGAAATCCTTATCGGAAAGCCCCCTCTTTCTTGGAAATGACCTGATTGTTAAATATTGTGAATTATAATATTAATGATGAATAAGTTCGTGTTGATTAAAGATAAAATTGATAGTTCCATTGTGTTGGAATTATTAGTGTTAGTGAAAATTGACATTTATTTCGATAATAATTGATGTCTGAAGTTTATATTGACCAATCAGGTAATTAACCGAATAAATGAGCAATTAATTACTATTAATTCACATGCTTATAACTATGTGTTCACATGTGTGTAGTATTGATTCACATGATTTACTATTAGGGGAATTGGTGCAAGATTGATAATAATTGCATGACTAAATTAAAAATGGATGTATAGTTGAAGGTACTATACTATAACTAATATTTTCACATGTTTAGAACTATTGAGTCAAATGATTTACTATTGATTCACATGATTTACTATTAGGGGAGGTGGTGCAAGTTTGATAAAACTTGCAGGACTAAATTAAAAATGAAGAAAAAGAGGGAGGTATTATAATGTAATATTTCGAGCCCCAAAATGTGCAATTATTAAAACTATATTTTTCTATAAATAGAAGCTCATTCGTCCTTCATTTCTCACCAATTCACTAAGTCTCACACGAGCAATTATTATAGAGAGAAATTATAGAGAGAAAGAAGAAGAGAAGTCTGCTACCTCACTATTCCAGTATCCAGTCTTTTTCTATGGTAAGGGGTATTATTCTTTTGTATTCATGAAAAGAGTTATTTTTTTCAATACTCGTAAGGGTTATTATTCCATTCTTTATTATTATATTGGAATAACCTGTCTATGCGAAGTACCGCATACATGGTAAAATTTTTCCATAATTCCATTCTTTATTATTCTGTTGGAATAACCTGTCTGTGCGGTCTATCGCATGCCTGGTGAATTCTATTGTTATTCTATCCTTTATTATTCTGTTGGAATATCCTGTCTGTGCGGATTACGCATGACCTGGTTCCAATCTTTATTATTCTGTTGGGAATAACCTGTCTGTGCGGTCTATCGCATGCCTGGTGAATTCTTCTGTTATTTCATTCTTTATTATTCTGTTGGAATAACCTATCTATGTGTATTACCGCATGCACGGTGAATGACCTTTTATATTCATTCTTTATTAAATTGTGGAAATGATCTGTCTACGTGGATTACCGCATGGCGGGTGAAAATCCATTTGCAGTTTTGTATATTCTATTATACTCGTATGAGATATCATTTCTTTTGTACTCGTCATGGAATATCATTTTCTTTGGTATTTTTCTTTTACGAGTTACTATTCATGAGTTACTATTCACCCGGTTACTATTCACTCTAATATTATTCACTCGGGTATTCGGGGCACTTTTCGTGCTGGAGTATTATTCACGAGTTACTATTCACGGGTTACTATTCACCTGATTACTATTCACTCTGGTATCATTCACTCGGGTATTTGAGGAACTTTTCATGTCGGGGTACTATTCACGGGGTACTATTTCTGAAGTGCTATTCATGGGGTACTATTCACCCAAAAAATATATTTCTTTTTCTGTCCAAATTATTTTTGGTGTATGAATATTATTCTTGAATTTTACTCCACAAAGCAGTATCATGTTGATAATTTCGACGTTATTGATTTTTAGATAAATTAAATTGTAAGTCTTTAAAATTTATCCTTGAACTTGTTTTATTGAATTATTATGTCATTGTCATCATCCTCATGCTTATATTGTGATGAAAGTCATATTTGGCTTACGTTCATAGATGAACTTGGTATGATTATGACTAGGGATTATTCGGTATAATCACGACCGTAATGTGACAAATGATGTGATAAAAGTCCTCAGTGGCCTGTAGTGCATTGATGGACAGTTTTTGGTATGATTATGACCAGAGATTATTCGGTATAGTCATAACCATTGATGATTTAATGAATATCATTGGCCCGTAGTGCAGGGAAGAATCGATGATATGGTTTATTTATTAAGCTGAGTCTCAGTGATAAAGTTGATGAAAAACTTTTTAAATCATATAAGATAGTAGATTTTCTGCTCTACTTGACTCTTCTAATGGATTGCTTATTTCCCCTGCAGTTGTTGATCTAAAATTTATTGTGTAATGTATTCTATCAGTTGTTATACTGTTAAAGGCTAAGGATTATTTATTCTACATTATCTTAGTCATAATATTTCTTATTGGGCTAGTTGAGCTCACCCTTTCTTTAATTGTTCTCTTCAGGAAATGAGAATATAGTTGTGACGAGTCGGGGAATGGAGTGATGGTCCAGGATAAATGGCTTTAGTAGTCCTCACTATTCTACAGAATTATGTGATAATAATTATAATGAGGACACCGTTGAGTGTGGATATTGTTTAGATGACAATATTTTTGTTTAAACTCTCAGCTATGTTTTGTCGTATTTTTACACGAGTGTTGTATAATTAAGTTGTATTTGAATTTATGTACCATGTATCTGGTGACTCAAGATGGGTGATGTATACCTATTTTGGGGGCGTCATAGCCGGGGCTGATCCTTCACCCACACATAAGACCTGTTGAAAAGTTCCACCCAGGAAGCCAGAGGAACCCAGTGGGATATCTGGTTTAGGATTTATCTCAGGTACCTCATGTTCACTTGGAAAAATGTCCCTCTTACCATCCGACAAGAAATGTTGAACATCATTGGAAGTAATCCAATGAGCTGATAAAAAGGATATTAAATGCATGTTTTTCTTCCTTTCAAACAGAACTTCCTCCCTGTCTTTTTGAGAAAAATGATGCGCAACCGAGAAGATTTCCCTAGCATTGGCCCCCATAGCATGACCGATATCCAAATCAGAATCTGGAGCATTGGTTTAAGAGTCCTCAGAGCTAATGATGGTACCCGTACCACCCATAATGGGAGCTGACTCCACCATATCCTCGACTCCAAGATGAGGGGGAAGAGAGTTCGGTGAGTTCGAATTAGAGACTCCATACTCAGTAAAAAGGTCTTTAGAAAACTACTTTCTGAGTTCCCTGCAGAGAGATGGTTATGACTAACCATAATGGAGAGGAAGGTAAAGGAGGAAGATGGAGAGGGGTTAATGAACTAAGGGGCTCACGAATTTGGAGCTAGGGGTGAGGGGTGAGTGTTCATTGGTTTCGGATTCATGGCGCTCGCAGGTCATTCAAGGGTTCAGCATTCTCATCTTCGGCTGCTTCAGGTGTCGGCTGGCGCTCAGTTCGGATTGGTTCGTTGTTGTTTTCAGTCCGGACTGGTTTGGATTTTGCCTCCTTCCGGATTGGTTAATGTTTCGACTTATGGGGTCAGTAAAGGGCTAGTTTTGTTGCTTGGTTTCGGCTCCTTGGTTTAGCCTTGGGAAGCTGGGGGATCTGGGCTAGTAGGTTAGGCTTATAAGGTTCGGCCTCTCTGCCCCGCAGCTCCTTCTAGGCTTTGGGATCTTCAGTTCAGCCTCTTAGGTGCTGACAGCTTTAGTCTGTTCGGCAGCTGCTTCAGTTCGGTTGATTCTGTTGTCTTCTGCAGTTCTGTCTGCAAATGGCAGTTTTGCAGTTTCATTTCGTCACCAGATTGTTTCATTTGGATGCTTAGTTTCAGCTGATTGGTTGTTTAGGCTTCGGCTTGCTTCTTTTGCATGCAGCTCTATTTTGTAATGTTCCTTGTTGCTTTGGCTTGGTTGTTAGTCTTTAGTTGTCCATTTTGGGGGTTGTCCCATGTGGTTCACCTAAAACTTCTGGGGTATGCCCTTTGTGATTGTTTTATCTCTTTCTTCTCAATATACAAACAAATTAGCAAAAAAAAAACTAAGGGGAACCGAGTAGAAAAAAGAGAGATAACAGTAAAGTGACAAGAGTGGAAGGGAGAGGCCGGAAGGTTAGGTAGGTGATGGCCGGAAGAAAGGTATAGATAGAAGGCAGATAAAAAAGTTTAGAGAGAACATTTTTTCCATGCACACGATCCCTCTGCTTATGTAATCTCTGTGGTTAAGGAATAGGAGGGTGAACTATTGGTATCTTATTCACGGGCTTCTCAAAAGAATCTTCTTTATTCTTCTCTTCTTGCTATTGTTCAGAACCTTCATTATTCAAATTCTCCTCAGACACAATTTCATGACCGCACGACCGCGCGTCTTCCCTTTGCAAAAGTGGCGCATGCACGCCATGATGATTTCCTGCAGTTTATTTCCCGGACCTAAGTGTAATTGCTTGACATTGTTCCTTCCCTTCCCTTCTTGGATTGGCATCTATGGTACTTGGCAATGAACCCTGTGGTCTATTGTTCAGCATACTAGCCATCTGACCCATTTGAGTTTCCAAATTTTTGATTGCCACTACTTAACTTTTAATCACCACTTTCGTATTTTCCATGTACTTCATCATCATCTCCTCTATCTCTGACTTCTTTTCTTGCTGAGGTGTAGGTGGTGGATGATGTTGTTGTTGAGAAAATCCAAGTGGATAGGGTTGGTCTTGGTGCAAACTGTTGCTGAGATGATTGTGACTGAAATTGATTTTGTGGTTGAAACTAACTTTGTTGATTGCTCTGATTATTCGACCAACTGAAATTTGGATGGTTGCAATTGTTGGAGTTGTATATATTCTGAAATTGACCTTGATCCTTCCGGTAGTTGCTCACATATTGTACAGACTCTGAACTGATAGCACATTGTTCAGTTGAATGTGATCCTGCACATATCTCACACACAAAAGCAACTGTCTTCGCCTTAGTCTCCGCCAAAGAATCAATCTTCTTTGTCATGGATGCCATCTGTGCTGACAATTGAGTGATAACATCCACCTCTAACAAACCTGCAACTTTGGGTTGTGGCATCCTGGCTGTAGGATTTTGGAAATCATTCGCTGCCATCGTCTCAATAAGATTATAGGCCTCTCATAGCTCTTCGCCCATAAAGCTCCTCCTACAGCTACATCTACAATAGGCATTGACTGCCATCCCAATCCATTATAAAACGTATTAATCACCATCCAATCCGGTATGCCATGGTGTGGACACTTCCTTAGCATCTCCTTGTATCTCTCCCATGCTTCATATAAAGATTCACCCTGTTGCTGCTCAAACTGGGAAATTGTTGTCCTCATTTTCGTAGTCTTAGCCATTGGGAAAAATTTGGCTAAGAATTTATGTGCTAGGTCCTCCCATGTGGTGATAGATCCTGAAGGTAAAGAGTGAAGCCAACTTCTTGCTTTATCCCGTAATAAAAATGTAAATAGTCTAAGTTTGATTGCATCCTCTATCACCCCGTTGTATCTGAAGGTGTCACATATTTCAATGAAACTCAATAGATGCTCATTTGGATCATCTATAGCAGCACCCCCAAACTGTACCGAATTCTACACCATTTGAATAGTGCCTGACTTTATCTCAAAAGTGTTGGCCGCTATAGCTGACCTGACTATACTTGACTGCAATCCATTGATATTCGGCATCGAATAATCTCTCAATGCCTTGTGCTCCTCTCTTTGCTCTTCTGCTGCTATGTTGGATGTTGTGGTCTCTAAAGCTACTTGTAAATTTCTACGCACTCTTGTTTTCCAGCCTGTTCCGTTAATATTATCTTGAGCAGGTGTCAACTCAGAATTGGATGACCGCGTGTGCATAAAATATATACAAGTACCTGAAACACAAACAAAAACAAAAATAGAAATAAGATAAGATTTGATTTGTTTAAGTCATACAAATTTAGCTTAAAATTGATGATAATAATAAAATTAAACGCCTTTCCCCGACAACGGCGCCAAAAACTTGTTGCCTCCTTTTTAGTGTAAATAAAAGGATTCTAACTCATGCAAGCATACACGGGTCAACAAGTAGTACATAGTAAGAAAAGTATCAATCCAAGGAGAAAGGTTTTAAATATAAATTATCATACACCAATCTTATCACCGTTTTCATATGCTTAAACAAATACTCATAATTTTAAATTAACCTAAACACAAATAATGAATAAAAGAATAATACTATGATAATGAATCAAATTTGGAAAGAATGGGATTCTAACTTCATTTCATACTTCATCTAAATATTACGATCATGTAAGCTTATACATTCAACATGGAAAATTAGCCAAGAGCACAAAAGTAGACATAACCATTTTTCAATGAATTATGACCTATTTACATAACATCCACATGTGATGGAAATCATGTAATCGACAATATTACCAAAATCACTATATTTCTATGTGAAATTGAGCAATAATGAGTTAAAGCACATGCTTTTATATTACTACACATGGTGAAATAATATATTTCTATCTGGTTCACGAAGTACAAAGCTAAACATCTCAGCTTCATAAATGTATGCTATTATGATTATAACCATACTCATATATCATTTTTCAATTCTATATAAGTATACAAGTTGAATGGTGATCAAACATTCATTCATTACGCTCAATCATAATAGATAATCCAAAGATAAGTATACAATCAAACAATTAGGCATTTAATTAAAGACTACATATCAAAATCCGTTAGAATCCCATAATGGAGTTAGTTCATTTCTGAACCGAAAACTATTATGGGATTGTAGTAACACATGGAATCAAATAGCACAAATGAGAGAGAAAAGAGAATTGATTAAACCCAATTGTAGAATCTGTTCCAATGTGCTGTTCCAAATCACCAATAATCTCCAGGAAATGAAATGATTAATTATTCAATAACTAAATTCAAGAGAAGATGTATAATATCTCAAGCTTTCATCAAAATCTCTCTCAAACTAGTTCAAAAAACTAAGAACCCTAATTACTTAGATAGAAAACTGATAAAAACCTACATCCATACGTCTGGTGCCAACCAGAATAGTTTTAGATAAGATCAAATGCTCAAAATTCAAATTTAAAAATAAGTTAACAAACAACATCAGAGGACTCGCGCGGCCGCGCGTGATCCCAATAAAATACGGGCACAGGCGTGTGATGTGTATGACTGCCGAGGCTCTAGCGCAGGCGCGCAATGTTCCTTCTTATTTTAGGCGCGGCTGCCACCATTGTACCACAACTAACACGTACTGAAACCTACACACAAAATACACACACAAAATGTAAAATTGTATAGAAATAACTGGATTAAACATCGTTTAAGTCCAAATAGGAACCCGATTCATAAGTATAAAACCCACTCATCAAACTCCCCCAAACTTAAATCGTGATATTCCTCGAGCATAATGATATGCAATGCAATGCAACCTACTTACATGCCTACGAATCCAGCTATAGACATGACAAAGTTCATTCATAGGGCCTCAAAGAAATCACAATAGACTTGATAATATATCATATCAAGATAGATTGATAACTACTTAAGCAATCATCAAATCTTAGACTGTTATAACTGATATAGTGCGTATGTGCTCAACAACCATGCTAACTGATATAAAGTCAAATAAAACACATAATAGACCTCTTTGGAGGAATCATACTGCTAAAAGTCAAGAAATCCAAAAATAAGCAAGTTCTAGCTAAAATCAAACAGTTACTAATTTCAAAGGTCAAAATGGGATACTTATGCTTTATTTATTCACATACGGGGGATTTTTTTTGCTCTTTTTTTCGTTTTTCACTTTTTATTTTTCTCATGGATGTGTAATGTCTAATCCTTTTAGGCTTTTCAATGCTACCCCTTAACGAGCTTTCAACCAATAACTCCCAAACCGACATGCTTTAGGGCACTAGGTGTAGATGTTGGGAGATTACACATTTAAAATTTGATGTTGAAAGTTAATAGTCATGATTATATGTAAAGTCCTTCAAAGGAACACATGTACAAGGACTTAGTGATAGATTAAATTTTTTAGGTTGATCTGGACTTTAATGTTTATCATTCTGTAAATGAATGTATAGAAGAAAAGATCAAAGCAGTTAGGTTGATCTATATCTTGAGATGTAATAGATAGGCTTCAACTGAATCATAGTCTATCAAGATGATCAAGAGATTGCAGAAGACAATGCAGAATCGTAGAGCATCCTGGATCATAGTGTATCTGCTTTAAAGGGCCTCTCCAAAGTCGTAGAGTAGTCCTAATGCTTGCCAAGCCAAATCAGAGGTCATTGAGTGCTTTCGGAAGCGTGGAGTCTGCAAGTCAAGCAAGTAAAGATCGTAGTGTACCAGTACTTAAGAGAAATCGTAGTGTTCTCATCTATCAGCATCAGATCAAGTACCAAGGTGACAAGACACATTGAGCAAAATTGTAGAGCTTCATCTGTCTGTGTCAGAAGCATTGAGCCTCGTCCATCTGTTTAAAGATAAATAACAACAAATATGGAATGAGCTATAAACGTTGAAGACCTCAAAAGTCCCAATGACACAACAGTCATCCTTAGTATATAACAAAGAAACGTATTGAAGAAGCTAAGAAAGTACTATGGGTCAGCAGAAAACACCTTTTCAGGTGTTAGGCGAGATAGCAGTCTGCTGTGTCAGTGGGCCAGTTTGCTAATCAGAAGTTGTGCAAAAAGTCTCCATCAAAGCTCAGAAATGTCAAATGCATTTAATGCTTCAACGGATACATTTCAAAGACATCATATATACAAAGCTTCAGTAGATGAAAGAAATTAAGTAAGTACTGAACAAAACGCTGAAGAACATTTAATGCTCAACTCTACGATCTGAAAAGGAAAACTTGCTTAGCTACTCAGTTCTTTTGAACACAAGCTTAACGGCAACTGAGTAGCACCATTCAAGAACTAAACTATTATCAAGTAAAGGAAGAAGTTCCTAGTCAGAAGGACTTGAAGAGTTCTAAGTGAATTGAGAAGTACCAAGTCTGCTGGACTTGAAGAGTTCCATAGTGAACTAAGAAGTTCTAAGATTGCTGGTCTTGAAGGAATCTGTGAGATTCTGAAGTTACAAAGATATCCTTAGTGGATTTCTTACTCGAGGAGTAGAAGAGTGGACTAGGAGCTTTGAATGCTCTAAACCACTTAAAATCACCGTGTCTCTTATATTCTTGCCATAACTGCTATAACTGTCATAACTGCTTTACTCTTATTAATTCATTATATCTTGAAGGGAAAACAAACAAATCTTAATTCCGCTATGCTTAAATCATTATCAAAACTAACAAGTACTTTGAAAAGAAAGAATTTAAAATATCTATTCAACCCTCCCCCCTTCTAGATAACTATTGTGCCTCTGGGAACTAATAATTGGTATTAGAGCAAGTTCTATCAAATAGCCTACAAAGCTTAAGTAGATCCAATGGCACATCTGATAAGCGAATCAAAGACTGGAGGAGGCAACAAGCTAACTATGTGTAACAAAGATAAGTTCGCCAACTGGAAAGTTCGTATGCAAGCCTACATGGATTCAATAGATGAAGATCTATTTGAAACTGTTCCAAATGGGCCCTACATTATTGCCAAGCTTGTTCCTACTGTAGACGACCCAAACAGAATTCAGATCAAGGTAAAAAAAAATGGATTAACAACGAAAGAAAAGTTGTCCAACTCGACAAAAAAGCCAAGAACATCTTATTCTAATCCTTAGAAGATGACCTGTTTGAGAATGTGGTCAACATCAAAACAGTAAAGGAAGTATGGGAAGCATTTCTCATCACGCATGAAGGAACAAAAGAAGTCAGAGAAAATAAGCAATTTCTCCTGACTCAACAATATGAAATGTTTGCACACGTTCAAAGGAGAAAATGTCACTTCCACCTATGAAAGATTCAATGTACTGCTCAACTCTCTTCGAGCCTATGGAAAGATCTATCCAAATAAAGATCTAATCATAAAATTCATTAGAGCTTTACCTAGCAAGTGGGATGTCAAAACCACTGCAATTAGAGAGTCAAAGAATCTCCATGGAATGACTGCTCAACATTTATATGACAACCTTCTCACATATGAACTGGAGCTGACTCAACGAGCAGAAACTCTATCTGAAGGAAGAAAGAAAGACAAAGGAGTTGCTCTTAAAGCAACAGATAACATCTGTAACGTCCGAGAAAATCGGATTTTTATGACAATTAAATTTTTATTTGATTATGTGAATTAAATTAATTTAATTGATTATTATGTGAGTAAGCTATGTGAAGATCGTTCTATGACCTAGAATGTGCTAACGTGGTTAGTATTCTGGCTACGTGCTAGAATTATTTGTTTGGAATTTCCAAGACAAAAATAATTATTTTTCGAGAAATTTCTGTAAAAACACTATTCATCTATTTCTGTTCGGAAATTATTTTGAAATTTCGAGAAACGCGTGATGATAGAATATTGAGATTGGATGGAATATCTGATAATATTTCATTTATGGCAAACGCAGTTTTCGCATACGGACTTAAAACCTAAGGGTTGAGTATATTGATTTCTGAGAAGGAAATAATATGCGTAGAAGGAATTGCTTTAGGGTTAATGCGAGTGTTATACACTTAAGGTGCTATTTAGTATCTATGTATAATACGATGAGTAAATACGAAGTATAATACGATTATTATACGAGTAGTATATGGAAAGAATATTTAAATTGTACGTTTAGAATACGATTCGTATTATTGGATTAAGTTATGTCTTAATGACTAAGTCATTTGAGTTGGATTTTATTAGTCCAATTATTGAATGACCAAGCCAAGGAGATTAGTGATTGAGCCCAAGTCAAGGCCCAATGTTTATTTAATTAGGCCCAATTCATTAAAACAGAACCGTGGATCGATCCGGTGGGTCACCGAATGGGTAAAACCCATGGGGCAACCCATGGGATGTCACTTTGCAAGTGGTGGGCCGGCTACTTGGTGTGGAAGCCAAGCATAAGGCTTGGTCACCAAGTATTTTACTTGGTGACCAAGAGTGAATAGTAAGGAGGTGATGGTTTATTGTCCAAATTACCCCCATTATCATTTCCTATAAATAGAAAGCTAGGTTAATTCATTTGGGAGTTTTTCAATTGCTCAACCAATATATTTGAGAGAGAAAGGAGTTAGACTTAAATCATTCTTCTACTTTGAAGTTTTTTATTAGAAGTTTATCAAGAACGCTAAGAATTTTTAAGGTAATATTCCTTACTTCTCATTCCATCTCTTTTGGATTTTCTTTTATCTTAGACAACCATAGAATGGGTGGTATATGTCTTGTATGAGGGATTAAAGATGACTTACCATAGATTCAATCTCTATAAGTTATGAGATTTTAAAAATCATAAAGTTTAATATAGTTTTGAACCATGAAATTATTGTTTGTTGAGATCGATTATTTTCAAATGATTGAACTCCATCAATAATACATTAATATATACATCTTGCTTGGTTAGGATGTAGATATGAAATCCATGAAGTATTCCATGTGATTTGGCTTAGAGAACCCTAGTAACAAAGTTATGACAAATTTTACGTAATTAGACATTAAATGTCAAAAACGTTGAAATTCTGGATTGGAGGTCAAAAGTTGACGTGAGACTTGAAAACGTTGTTTTTCAATGTCAACACGTGAGATAGGGTGATTAAGAGTTGTGGGTTCGAGAATCGTTGGATTCCGACTTAAAACGAAGAAAACGAGCATTGAAGGCTCATTAACGTTTACGAACGTCTAGAAATGGAACTCAATAGTGAATTTTGGGTTATTAGATTTGAAAGTGTCAAATTCTTATATGAACGCATAGAATATGTCATTTATGACGTGTAGGCTTTTGAATGGACCAAATCGGGCTTATAACAAAGAAGTTACGGCCCCGGGAATTTCACAAATATTTTCAAAACTGTTGAGATTCTGGTACTGAAGTCTGGCGCCGCGGCACCAGACGTAGTGTTAAATGCCGTGTCGCAGCGCCGGCACAGTAAAGTTGAGTATTGCTAAATGGAGCCGCAGCGCAACTGTTCTGTGCCGCAGTGCCGCGACCGAGGCCCAGACACTGTTAACTGGCATCGCAGCACCAGTCTAGTACTGCATAGGCCGCGCCGCAACGCGAGTTCAAGGTTGTTGATAGTGACTTAGGTTTTGAACTTCTATTGTTCAAGAACCTTAAGGGGTAATGTTTGTACACTTCATAAGTGTATTAAAGCTATTCCTATGTTACCTTTACTAAGGTATATGGTATGAAACTTAGGAATGGAATGCATGTTAATAAGTTAGCAACGATGAACAAAGTTGGTACTTTATCAACAATGTTCGAGTCCGGTTAATAAACGTCAGTTGAGTAATAAACCGAGATGAAGGGTAATAAGTCATGTTGACTTTAATAAAGTTATTAAGTTAACTAAGACATAGAAGAGAAAGAAGTTGGTAGAAACATTTATTTGTTAGCTAATTACAGTGTGCTATGTGAATATATCATGTAGATTCTGTAGAGGTTGTGGTCAGTCGAGTAAATTATTTGAGGACGCTGAAAGGAAACTTTTATTAACGCTTATCTAACTTTCAAGTTAGCCAAGTTTTATGTGATTCGTTAAACTAAATTGCAAGACTTATTTTAAAGAAAGGGTCGATGCTAGTGATGAGTGAGTTTTATACACATGAATTGAATACATTGTTCTCAAGTCTTTTAGGATGTTTTTATGTGTTTGTGTCTATTCATGCATGTTTTATATTGTTTTGTAGGAATTGGGACAAAAGTTACTTGGATCGATGTTTGGGGTGGCTAGATTCTCGTTTTCGGCTTGCCATTTACACAGTAATCACTTCAGAGCCAATTTGACTATAGCTTCGGACATTATTTTGAAAAACTCAAAGAATGGAAGTTGTAGATCTACTTCTCCTCTTTCCAGATCATCTTGAATCATCTAAATCGGAGTTCGGACGAAGAAGGTATGGCCATTTCCCCAAAGGACGTCAGAGCAGAAAATGTCAAAAAAAGGGGCTAGCGCCGAGACACTAATATTAGGCCTATTTCCAGCGCTGGGGCCCTAGGGGGCAGAATCCCAGCGCCGTGCCCAGCGCTGGGGCACTGGGGAAAGGCTTGGTGCGGGCTTGGACGCGTTTTGGGTGAATTTTGACACATTTTTGACTCCAAATTGGATTGGGTTTGTTCCTAAGCTAAAAATTAGACTTGTAACCTATAAATACATGATGTAAGAGCAAGAGCAAGAGGGGAGCATCAGATTTGCTGACAACAGATTCTATTCTCTTCTCTTATCATACTTTTATCTTTTAATGTCTATTCAGTTGTGGATTCTTGGTTTCCATTCATTAATTATGAACTAATTTTTTTTATTAAGATTTCAATTGAACTTTTTATGGCTATGAATTAGTTATTCATTATATTCTAATTATTTATGTTAAAGTGAGTCGTTTATCTTGTCTTGTGCATATTGCTTAATTATCTGATCAGTAATTACTTTGTTACTCTAGAAGGAATTGGAAGAGGAATTCTAGGGTTAGAACTGGGCATGATATCATGTGACTTAGTTATTTGCACAGTGAATAATTAGGTTTGTGAATTGAATGGAAATATCTGTTCACCGCATATAACACATAAGGAATTGGGATTGGAAAGAGTTTAATTCAATTATTTTGTATAGGAATATAGCAAGATTAATCTGGATTAAATAGAAGGCAATTGATCACTTGGAAAAGGACTTTTGGCATTTGAGAATTCCTGTTAACAATTCAGTATGCATAATAATTGGGATATTTGGATAATTAATTTATAATTCATAATTGGGGATATTGAAGTCTTAATCTTTATTTATTTGAATTCATTCGTTAAAATCTTAGTTTTAATTAGTTAATTTAGTTTTCTTAATTAGAAAAATCACAATTTGAGAGTGTTTAAATAAAATTAGTTTGGTTAAGAATTAGTACTTGGTGATTTTTATTAAATAATTCCTCGTGGGAACGATACTTTTCTTATCACTTTATTATTTGTTGACCGTGTATACTTGCATGTATTCATTGATTGCGAAATCGATCAACAAGTTTTTGGCGCCGTTGCCGGGGAATTAATTTAATAATTATTTTCTAATATTAATTTCAATCAAATTAGTCTTAATTTAAATATTTTTATTTTTATTTTTAATTCTTTTTCTATATTTCTCTCTTTTCAGGTACCATGGATTAGTTTGAGTATCAATGGCCATACACGTTCTTGGCTTAATCAAGGGAAACAGGGATTGATGGACTTAATATATCTTCTATAGAGGCAACTTCGAAGACGTTGGAGGTTTGCGCAGCCATACGGAGTCGAAGGATGGCAAGAATGACTCAGCCAAGGGGAGAGGATATTGACAGAGATCTAACTTTGAGTACCAACGAAGATGAGCCAATTTTATTTATGCCTCAAGTGCCTTCTCCTCCACAGTTGAAGAGTCCGGTTAGATTTGCAAAATCTTGTTCGATTGGTAGTCATGTCGTCGGCAATACTCTCTGTGATGTAAAAGCAAGTACACCTTCGAAACCATGGTGCGATGAGCTGGAGAAGATAGAAGAAGAAATTATTGTGTCTGACAAGCCTCAATGCCAGAATATATTCGCAGACACAATGGAGAAACCACCTAGATGTTGGACGTTCTTGAATGTGATCTTATCTAAAGAAAGCATGCTAGGTGACTTTAATACAATGGCTATCGTAAATGGGAACCTACCAAAAGCTATATTATTTTTGATGGATGGAGGGTTCCTCAACTTTCGAAGAGGAATTGGATAGCATTGACCAGAAAAAGTCAGGCTGAGACTATAAAACAAGCGCTTATTGGGAGGCAACCCAAGTTTAATTTTTATTTTTTATTTTTTATTTTTATTAAGTTTTATATTAGTAGTTTTGAATTTGCATTTATTTAGGATTTAATAAAATTACTTCTATAATGGTTTTACAGGTTATTCAAGTCAAATTCAAGTGTGGTGCCCAATTTGTTCCATGTGCTTAGCCTATTCTCCAAACTTAGCGGACAAGGAGGAAGATTGCTATATTTTCAGGGAAGTCCACTGCTTTAATTTTTTCTATTTCAGTCATTGAGGACAATGTCTAGTTTAAGTTTGGGGCATTTTAGTGTCGTATTGCATATAGTTAGTTATTTACATTATAAGTTCGTTATATTTTCGGGTTATTTACATTTAGTTTTTGCATTCAATTTTTTGTTTAAAAAAAATTTAAAAATCGCAAAAATAGTAGTTAGTTTACTATGTTTGTTGCAGTTAGTTTATATTTGCATAATTCCAACTGTTAGATAGTAAAAGTCTATTTTGGCCAATGATGAAACTGGAATTAAGTAGATAAGTATAGTATTTAATATTAAGGCTTTGATGTGATTTCTTGTTATGAATTGAATCTTTTCCTATTTGAAACTGGTATAATTAAGGTTAGCATGTTAATAACAGCTATGTTGACTGATTAAGTTTAAATTGATACATAATGGATTTCTTAAGGATAATACTAGTGTGAAGGAATGAAAGACATGAATAGGCGGAGATGGCTAAATTTTGATAAAAACTTAAGTTTGGGGGGAAATTTTGGGGTATATAAGCTTTAAAAAAAACATGTTGAGTCTTGTGGTGGGTTGAGGAGAAACACTCCCCATAAACACAAGCGTGAGATGGAGCGTAAAACGCACTCACCAACCATCTATCAAAAAAAAAAGAGAAAAACAAAAAAAAAATACCGTGGCTAGTTTTGTTTCGGGGCCTTTGTTACTTGAGTAAGTACGCCCGAAGGGGTATCTTAAAACCTAGCGCCCTAAGGTCTTATATGGTCTGGGAGTCGTTGGTTGAAAGCTCGCTAAGGGGTGACACTGTTAGCCTAATGGAATGAGACATTGCACAGTCATGGTTAAAAAAAATAATAAAACGGGAAAAGGGCAAAAATCCCCCGTAATGAAAAGTAAAGCATAAGTATCCCGGATTGGACTCTTGAACTTGGTGGATGTTTAACTTTAGTTGGATCTAGCTTGTTCGTGAATTTTGTGAGTTTTCACTGTATGATGCCTTCGAAGATATTTATTATGTCTTAAATTTGATTTTATATCAGTTAACATTGTTGTGGAGCACATACGCACTATATCAGTGATAACAGTCTAAGATTTGATGATTGATTGGGAAATTACTGATTTGTTTTAATATGATGTATTATCATGTTTACTTGATTTCTCTAAGGCCGGTTGAATAGACTTGTTTCTGTCATTACTGTTGGATTCGTAGGCATATAGATTAGTTTCATTACATTGCATTACATAACATTTTTGTGTTTTTGCTTGAGGACAAACAAATGTTTAAGTTTGGGGGTATTTGATGAGTGAGTTTTATACACATGAATTGGATACATTCGGGTTTAATTTATTGTTGTTCTCAAGTCTTTTAGGATGTTTTTATGTGTTTGTGTCTATTCATGCATGTTTTATATTGTTTTGTAGGAATTGGGACAAAAGTTACTTGGATCGATGTTTGGGGTGGATAGATTCGCGTTTTCGGCTTGCCATTTACACAGCAGTCACTTTAGAGCCAATTTGACTATAGCTTAGGACATTATTTTGAAAAACTCAAAAAATGAAAGTTGTAGATCTACTTCTCCTCTTTCCAGATCATTTTGAATCATCTAAATCGGAGTTCGGACGAAGAAGGTATGACCATTTTCCCAAAGGACGTCGGAGTAGAAAATGTCAGAAAAAGGGGCTAGCGCCGAGACACTAATATTAGGCCTATTTTCAGCGCCGGGGCACTAGGGGGGAGAATCCCAGCATCGTGCCCAGTACTGGGGCGCTGGAGAAAGGCTTGGTGCGGGCCTGGACGCGTTTTGGGTGAATTTTGACACCTTTTTGACTCCAAATTGGATTGGGTTTGTTCCTAAGCTAAAAATTAGACTTGTAACCTATAAATACATGATGTAAGGCATAAAATAAGAGGGGATTACATAGCTTAGATTAGAGATACACTCCATTAGATTAGAACATAACCCTAGTTCTTATCAGTTTTGGAGATTGAAGCAACTTGGAGACCATTGAAGATCAAGAGCAAGAGCAAGAGGGGGAGCATCAGATTTACTGACAACTAGATTCTATTCTCTTCTTTTATCATACTTTTATCTTTTAATGTCTATTCAGTTGTGGATTCTTGGTTTCCATTCATTAATTATGAACTAATTTTTTTTATTAAGATTTCAATTGAACTTTTTATGGCTATGAATTAGTTATTCATTATATTCCAATTATTTATGTTAAAGTGAGTTGTTTATCTTGTCTTGTGCATATTGCTTAATTATCTGATCAGTAATTACTTTGTTACTCTAGAAGAAATTGGAAGAGGAACTCTAGGGTTAGAACTGGGCATGATATCATGTGACTTAGTTATTTGTACAGTGAATAATTAGGTTTATGAATTGAATGGAAATATCTGTTCACCGCATGTAACACATAAGGAATTGGGATTGGAAAGAGTTTAATTCAATTATTTTGCATAGGAATATAGCAAGATTAATCTGGATTAAATAGAAGGCAATTGATCACTTGGAAAAGGACTTTTGGCATTTGAGAATTCCTGTTAACAATTCAGTAGGCATAATAATTGGGATAATTGGATAATTAATTTATAATTCATAATTGGGGATATTGAAGTCTTAATCTTTATTTATTTGAATTCATTCGTTAAAATCTTAGTTTTAATTAGTTAATTTAGTTTTCTTAATTAGAAAAATCACGATTTGAGATTGTTTAAATAAAATTAGTTTGGTTAAGAATTAGTACTTGGTGATTTTTATTAAATAATTCCTCGCGGGAACGATACTTTTCTTATCACTTTATTACTTGTTGACCGTGTATACTTGCACGTATTCATTGATTGCGAAATCGATCAACAACTAGATTTAATTCGGCTAGACTACTCGTAATATATAGATTGATTGATATTCATATCTTTCTATATAGAAATGTTAACGCTATCCTATGCCAAGAAATTTGTACGGACGTGAAGGTAAGGTTTGTCTATGAACAAACAAAAGTATTTTTCATCGATTATTCGATGGGCACACGAGTTTGTCAAAAATATTAAACGTAAACACGTTTAATGAATGAGTGTTGATCAACATAGAGTACTATAGGCTGATCACCTAGAAGTGCTCGTAAGTTATCAGATGAACAACCTTAATGCTGTGGACTCCTTTTCAAGTATGAAAACTGAAAGTTACTATTTATGGTCTATCGACCGGTTCAGAATTCCTAATCTAATCTATACTCTGGGAATTGATGTTATGAACTGTTAAAGTATTATTGGTTCATAATACTTTATAACTATTGTTTAGTTATGTCAGAATTGTTATATAATTCACGAATGTGGTATTACTGTTATCCTTTGGTTAAAACTTGCTGAGCTGTCATGCTCACTTCTTGCGTGAATTATATAGCTGCAGTTAAATGCCAAGAAAGATAAGGGCAAATCTAAGATGGATGCTTAGGCATTGTGTAATAGTTTAGTAAGTTTGTATGTATTATACATTATGAACAATGAATGATGTAACTGGTTTATGAACCTGGGAAGGATTATACGTTGATTGTAATAAGAAGATAGTAATTACATTCATTTTGTTCTATTTCAATGGAATGATTGTATGGATGTAGTACAGTGGAGCACCATATGTCGGGTTGGAAGATACCCGAATTTGAGGGCGTCACAACATCTCCAAAGCTAACACTGAGAATGACTCTGACTATGATGAAGATGATGATGAGGATTTTTCAATGTTGGTGAAAAGGCTCAGAAGGTTCATGCGTCGAGGCAAAAGCAGCAAACCTAAGAAGTTCAACAACTAAAATAGCCAAGAACAAATAAAAGACTTATGCTACAACTACAAAAAGCCTGGCCATTTCATTGCAAACTGCAACAAGCCTCTCGGAGAAGAACTCAAGAAAAGATCAAATTCAAAGAAAGAATTCAAAGGCAACAAGAGGCTCCAGAAGAAAGATAAAGGTCTTGTGGCCAGAGGATCGTGGAGTGACTCAGACAGCGACTCAACTCCCAAATCTAGAGATGATGAAGATCCTTAAGTGGCAAATCTTTGTTTGATGGCAAAATATACAAAGGATAAGAAGAAATCTGACATACATGAAGTAAGTATAGATGAGGTATTTGACTTTAACTCTCCTGATGTAGACATTGATGACTTAATAATTGCTCAACATGGCATAACATCTGATCTGAATCAATATATGAAATGGTTCAGAGTTATGTCCAAAGATTATTCTCTTCTTCAAAAAGAGAAAGAGAAAGTTCAGGCAGAACTGGAAACAGCTCTTCTAAGTACTAACTCTCTCTCCAAACTTGAAGTTGAGAATAAGTTCTTAAAACAGACCAATGAACTTAATGAATAAAGAGAGTCAAGTCTGACCTCTAAAATTAAGGAACTAGAATGGACAATCTCTACATGGAATAAATCCTCTTCTTCCATGGGCTCCCTAATCTCCAGTCAGACAAGTGCATCTGACAGAACAAGTTTAGGTTTTGGGGAACCCACTTCAGAACCATATGTGGAAAAGATAAAGGAAACTAGCTCTAGTAATGTTTCAAGTTTTAGTAGAAGCATTACATTTATGAAATCCTCATAGAAGGAAGAACCAGTCCAACCCTCCTCTTCAGAACCAACCTATGATTCAAGGAATAAAGGATCTCATGTTGGCCTAGGTTTCAGAAGAGAGAAAGTAACTCAGTCTCTACTCTCCAACCTCGAAGGGTCGTAGAGTTGAGTAAAATCGACTCCAGAAACCTGAAAGTAGTATGCACACAAGCCAATCATGTTTGATGATAAAGCATATACTTTGTAACAAACTTATTCATTTATTAATAAAAGTATTAATTTATTAAAGACTTTTAATTATCTACATGATGCTGTTTTATAATATGTGATAAACCCATAGTTTTTAAGCAATTCTTTTAGAATAATGATGATAATCATTCTAATGAGATCTAAATTCTTAGAAAGCTCAAAACTAAAATAGTTCCCAATCGTTGGATTACTAAATTGGGGATTAGTGAATCCGGATAGATTGGTACATACGTTGCTCGCTCATTGGATGAGGATGATTGATCTCATGATCATTTGTGTGGAGACACTAAAGCAAGTATGTAGGTGCTTATTAGAGAATAAGTTCACTGAACGTGGCTCGCTAAGGAATACCTAATGGACTTTTACTTGCCTGTCAATAGGAATTCCTGTAGTGATAGTAGTACAAGTGATCCTTGGACTTGAGATCATCATAGTATCTTGTGTATGATGAGTTATACTTTGACTTATTCCTTAAGACCCTTAGGGTATATCAAAGGGTATGCTTGGGTATAATAAGTTATACATGGAGATAATGTATGATCAATAAAGAATCTACCACTTCTAGTAAAAGAAGAGAAATGTCCTATGTTATTCGATAAATGACAACCCAGTAGTCCTTGGCCAAGGCAGAATGAAATCAGAAATGAGTTTCTAATTTGCATTATTTGGAGCTGTGCATTTAAGAGTCGAAATACATATAATTAAATAAAATAAGACTTGACAGAAATTACATGTCTTATATTTAATTGGGACATTGTATGGTAGAAGGATTGAATTATACGGTAACTATTTACTCAAAGGTTCTTTTATGATTAAGGTTGAAATCAATATTATCTAGAAAGTCGTTGATCGTTAGGGAGGCTTATCCCTATTTTACAATAAATATTATTTATTTAAGTAAATTATTAGTTTAATTTATTTATTTAAATAAGATTAGAATTGTTCTAATTGATTTATTCACAACCGGTTTAATATGGAGAACCTAAAGGATCACACCATAAAAGGAAGTATAATTATTTAAGAAGTTAATGGCATAATCATAATAATATGTTAAGTATATTTAATTTAATCTATGGTGATAGAATAAATTAAATAGCTTAATATTTATTATTTAATATTTTAAAAATATTAAATATAAATTAATAAGAGGAGTCTTATTAATATTATTACAATTATTATTATTTTAATTTCTAAAAGAGTTTAGGAATTAATTTAATATAAGTACTCTCAAATATCCTAATAGGATTAGGAGGCTAATTAATTAAAAGTTTAATTAATTATCCCTAATAAGATTAGGGAGCTTAATTTATTAAAAGAATTTAATTAATTAAATAAAATCCAATTTCTTAATTGTTAAAGAGGATTGCCTACATCTATAAATAAGAGGAGTCTTATTATGGGTGTAGGGGGTTGTTGACTTTTTAACAACAGACGTAATTCCAATAGTTGGGAGAGTACGCTCTTTTCTATAGAGATAGAAAACTAGGGTTTTGCCAAATACACATCTTCTTGAATTCTTCTTCTTCCTTGGTGGATCACCTTTAGAGGTCAAACACTTGGGTGACTAACGTTGATCAAAGGAAGTAACCAAACCCGGTGGATTCAAGTTGAACGCGAAAAGAATTGGAGGTGAACTTGTACCTGAGGAAGCTCGGATCTTCAAGGGTATGATTCTCGTTCTTCAATTTTTCATTTAATTAATAATTATGCATAAAGGATGATCCGGGTATATGGTTTGTAAAATTTTAAACTCTGTTTTTTACACGTTTCCGCTTTATTTGTGCAATTTGATTGCGTTCTTGAATATTACAAACCTAACAGTGGTATCAGAGCCAAACCTTATGCAAATTATTAATTGTTCAAATTTGATATGTATATTGATATGTGTTTAGAACAATTTAATTGGGCATAATTTTATTGTATAAAATTTATTTAAATAATAATAAAAAAATTGTGATGATCAATTCGCGAATCAGGTGAATTATGAAACGATTCTCGCTGTATTAATCAAGGAAATCCTCCTGGGAACTCATAAAACTCCATATGTTTAATTCCTTTTATTTCGTGCATATGTTTATTTCCGTGCATATGTTCAAGGGACTCACGTGAGTCACTTTACAAGGGAATCAGGATTGATTTCATTATAAAGAAAAAGGAGCATAACCATGATTTATTTTTTTTAAGGAGCATGAATCCTTATATCATATATATATATATATATATATATATATATATATATATATATATATATATATGATTAAGTTTCTCTAGGATTCATGGCAATATGATTACTTATTATAAATATATATTTGAACTAACTGTACGGAATATATATATTATATATATATATATATATTTTAATAATTTTATAATTAAAATAAAAAGTTTATTTTAATCTTAAAATAAACCTTTTATTTTAATATTAAAATAAAAAGGTTTATTTTAATTTTAAAATTAAATTTCATGCTAACTAATTAGAGTTGGAATTGGATTCCATGATAACTAATTAGAGTTGAAATTGGATTTCATGTTTCCTTAAATAAAAGAGTTTATTTAGATATGAAATAAGATTTCATATTATTCAAAATAAAAGTGTTTATTTGTGAATAGGAAAGAGAATCCTAATTTCCTTAAATAAATAAGTTTATTTAGATATGAAATAAGATTTCATATTATTCAAAATAAAAGAGTTTATTTTTGAATAGGAAAGAGAATCCGTATTTCCTTTTAGAAAGGAGTTTTTTTTCATGGAATTGGATTCCATAATTAATTAAAATAAAGGAGTTTATTTTGATTAAAATAAAATAGTTTAATTTTATTCAAAATTGGATAAATTAAAATAAAATAGTTTTATTTTGATTTAAATTTGGATTAAAATAAAGGAGTTTATTTTGATTCAAAAATTAGATTTTATACTAACTAAATTTGCCCATTAAATGATATCAATATATAAAGTGAATGTTTATTATTCATGAGATGAATGTTATTTATTGATGCATATGGTGATGTGTATGATAATAAATGAGATTGATTATGGACTATTGACCAATGTGATTGGATTTTATTTTAGTTGGATGTATGAATGTATGTGTTTTATTAAATGGGGTCTGCATACCTCGTCTTCTCTAATTTTTTCTTAATGTAAATTCTATCTCCCTCCTATGTACTTCCCCTTGACTGCTGATCAAGGTTTCTATTTATTTTAAATAGTTCAGAAATAGGAATAGTTAGAATTAAATTTTGAAGAATTATAGATCAAGGAGCAAGGAACGCTTGAAGACCCGTTTGTAATGTAGCACGGGTTTAAATGTAATAGTTATATTTAAATATTAATTCTTGCACTTCTAGGGTTTGACCTTTTGGTTCACTTGGTGGCTCTAGTGAACCAAACTAGAATAAAAGTTCATAATCAATCCAGGTATAATATAATATTCTATATATGCATGCTTATACTATATATATTATATATTATGCAAGCATGCTTCGCATGTTAATTAATATGACGCGTATTTTATATATATATATATATATATATATATATATATATATATATATATATATATATATGTGTGTGCATGCGCGCTAAACAAGATGAGACATTTTGATAACAAACCCCTCAAATTTTTATATCAAGTCCTAAGCGTTCAAAGATATTTAGAATATCGAACGTCGCCTTCTAGCATAATAAAATTAATAGAGTATTAAATATTTAATATGAGTTTGTTGTGTCACCACAAGGCAAGTATTAAGTATTTAAGATGTTAATTTATCACATTTGATGCTTATAAAAAAAATTGAACAATATTGTTTTGTTGTGTCACCACAAGGACAATATTTTTCTTTTTTTGAATATATGGAGTGCTAGGTTGGACTTAACTTGGATCATTTTAGTTCGGATGTGCACACACTTGACCATTATGATCTAAGAGGCAAAATACAAGGAGTTGAATAGTTGATATAATTGACAAGAGTTGTTTACCTATTTATTTATATATAGTTTGTTATGTCACCACAAGACTATATACATTTGAAATGGGATCCTTATTCTCACTAGCAAATCTTTAATTAGATTTTGCCGAATTATATATATTGAGGGTAATATAGTTTGAAGAAAATAGTGGGAGATACCAATTTAAAACAAGACCTTATTTATTTTGGTAATTAATAAAAGAATGTATGCTAAAATGTTGTTAATTACAAATTCATTTACAGAATTTTACAATGTCTAAATTACTATCACTGCGAAGCATATTAAATGTTATTTAACCGGACCGAATTAAACGAATTGGTTAAGGAATTTGAGAATAGTTCTCATAGCTGAAAAGTTATCTTATGTCCTTAATACGCATATCCCTGCAATGGTTGCAGAAAATGCCTTTGAGGAAGAGATTGCTACTTTTAGAAATTGGCAAGATGATGCACAATTGGCTCAATGCATCATGCTCGCATCCATGAGTAACGAGCTTCAGCGTCAGCATAAAACTATGGATGCTCCTACTATATTCCTGCACATCAAGTAGTTGATGGTGAGGAAAGTAGGACTAATAGATATCCAGATATCTAAGGAGCTCTTCTGATCTAGAATGACCGAAGGCACTATAGTACAGACACATGTCTTAATGATAATCAATTTGATTGATCAATTAGGACAACATGTTTTGTTATGGATGGAGAGTTGAGCCAAGATTTGATCTTGCACTCACTCCCGTACTCCTTTCACAATTGTTGTGAATTTTTCATATGAACAAGCTAGATATCAGCCTCGCTGATATGCTTAACATGTTGAAAAATGTTGAGAGTCACTTTCTAACCAAGAAAGACCAAGTCTTACTGGTAGTGGTCAAAGGATCTTCTCAAAAGAAGAAAGATTCTAAGAAGGTAAATAGAAAAGGCCAAAACAAAGAATAATAATAACAAAACTGATACGGATAGCAAAGGAGTTTGCTTCCACTGCTATAAGCCTGGACACTGGAAAGAAACTGTGAAAAACATCTTGCAGAGGCTAACCAAAGAAGCTTAGTGAAGTTTCGGTTACAATACAGTTTTGTTCATGATTGAAATAATTTTTTCTTAAAGTCAAGGTTCTACTTGGGTATTGGATACCGACTTTGGTTATCAGAAATATAGATTTATGAAGGGACCAAGCAGAAGTAGAAAACTAAACAAAGATAAGTAATCCTATGCGTGGAAAATGAAGCAAAGGTTGCTGCATTAGCTATAGAAACTTATAGTATAGCACTGCCTACGGGCAAATCTATTAAGTCAATAAGTTGTTATTGTATTCTTGTTCTCGTTGGAAACATTATTTCCATTTTATTGTTGGACAATGAAATCTTTGATATTATATTTAAGAACAATTGTTGTTCTATTTATAATAATAATATTTTGTATATAACTGGAATATTACTTAATGGATTTTGTATACTTGACTTACGTGAAAAATATATTTTACAAATTGAAAAAACTAGTATAAGAAAAGGAGATGATCATTCAAAGAGTTGAATGTATGTATTTGTTGAAATACAAGTGTGAATTATTTGAAAGGTTCAAAGAATTCAGAAGTGAAACAAATTGACAAAGTATTAAGATTCTTTGATTAGATCAAGGAATAAATACTTGTGCAATAAGTTTCTAGATCATCTCAAATGGTTTTCTCATAATGGACACATCCTGATACACAATAATTGATGTATCTGAATGGTAAAATAGTACCTTATTGGACATGGTGCGGTCCATAATGATTTTACCGACATTCCAGTATCCTTCTAGGATCATGTCCTAAAAATGGCTGCATATCTACGAAAAGTTAACCTCAAAATCCGGCCCCAAGACTCCATAAAAGTTATGGACAGGGAGGATTCCTAATCTTAATTATGTTAAGATAAGGGGTTGTCCAACTTATATGAAAAAGGTTTCAAAGGATAAGCTTGGGATAAGATTTGACATGTACAGATTTGTGGGACATCCTAAAGTAAGTTTAGGGTATATGTTCTATAATTCTATTTAGCAAAAGGTGTTTGTTGCGAAACACGCTGCCTTATAAGATAAAGGTATTTATCATTGAAGGGGCTAGTGGGAGGATAATAGATCTTGAAGAGTTTAAGAACTACAAAACACTATAAGTCAAATAAGAGGAACCTGTAGATAGGCCTATTGTACCACAACCGAATCGTAAATCTGAAATAGTACCGAACATACCTGGGAGGTATGGATTCATCATGGATGATGATGATGAGGTACGTATCATAGAAGATGATGATCTAGTTACATACGATGAGGTAAGAGTTGTAGACACTCAGAGAAATGGATTGAAGCAAGCTTCTCAAATATGAAACATTCGTTTTGATGAGACAATCAAAAGAGTTTGATTTTATCAAAAATAAGAATGAACCTAGTGTGTACAAAAGGGTCAGTGGGAGCGTCGTGACATTCCTAGTATTATATGTTGATATACTACGGATAAAGAATGACATACCAATGCTACAATCAGTAAAGATAAAGTTGTCTAAACATTCCTTCATGAATGATTTGGAAAAAGTATCTTAATTGGGGATACAAATCTATATAGATAGATTTAATAGGATGCTCGACTTAACCCAATGAACATATATTCATTTGATGCTAAAGTCGTTTAGCATGACATACTCCATGGGATATCTCATGTTGATGAGCCATGGAGTGTATCTCTCTTAATAGTTCCTAAAAGACTCCAAAAGGAGAGATCGCATGAGTAACTATCATGTATGCAATGAAATATACGAGACCTGATGTTGATCAGTCATATTCTGGAGAAGATCACTATAAGACGGTGAAAAACATCTTAAGTACTTAATCGGCACTAAGGATGTGATTAAAATTTATGGTGGGTCTAAATTAAAACTAGAGGGCTTAACATACTCAATTTTTTTTTCAGACAGAACAAGACGATAGCAAATTCACTTTAAGGTAAAGCGTTACCTTGAAAGACAAAGTATATAGCTGTAAATATAGCTGCAAGTTGATTGTTTAGATGAAAAGTTCATTACAGAACTAGAAATAGTTCCTAAGTCTCATCTTGGATCTAAACATGTGTTGTGGCACTTTTATTTGATTATACGAATCATTGAAAGATGGTAAATCACTATAGAGATAGTGAACTCTCAAGAACAACATTACATATATATCCATTTATTGAAGCTTATCCAACAGCAGGATAATCGTCACTTAGAGAAGAAGAGTATGAGATACCATGACGATTGGCTTTAGTGCAAGTGGGAGAATGAAAGTAGTATGCACGCAAGCCAATCATGTTTGATGATAAAGCATATACTTTGTAACAATCTTATTAATTTATTAATAAAAAGTTTTAATTTATTAAAGGCTTTTAATTATCTACATGATGTTGTTTTATAATATGTGATAAACCCATAGTTTTAAGCAATGCTTTTAGAATAATGATGATAATCATTCTAATGAGATCTAAATTCTTAGAAAGCTTAAAACTAAAATAGTTCCCAATCGTTGGATTACTAAATTGGGGATTAGTTAATCCGGATAGATTAGTACATACGTTGCTTGCTCATTGGATGAGGATGATTGATCTCATGATCATTTGTGTGGAGACACTAAAGCAAGTATGTAGGTGCTTATTAGAGAATAAGTTCACTGAACGTGGCTCGCTAAGGAATACCTAATGGACTTTTACTTGCCTGTCAATAGGAATTCCTGTAGTGATAGTAGTACAAGTGATCCTTGGACTTGAGATCATCATAGTATCTTGTGTATGATGAGTTATACTTTGACTTATTCCTTAAGACCCTTAGGGTATATCAAAGGGTATGCTTGGGTATAATAAGTTATACATGGAGATAATGTATAATCAATAAAGAATCTACCACTTCTAGTAAAAGAAGAGAAATATCCTATGTGATTCGATAAATGACAACCCAGTAGTCCTTGGCCAAGGCAGAATGAAATTAGAAAGGAGTTTTTAATTTACATTATTTGGATCTGTGCATTTAAGAGTCGAAATACATATAATTAAATAAAATAAAACTTGACAGAAATTCCATGTCTTATATTTAATTGGGACATTGTATGGTGGAAGGATTGAATTATACGATAACTATTTACTCAAAGGTTCTTTTATGATTAAGGTTGAAATCAATATTATCTAGAAATTCGTTGATCGCTAGGGAGGCTTATCCCTATTGTACAATAAATATTATTTATTTAAGTAAATTATTAGTTTAATTTATTTATTTAAATAAGATTAGAATTGTTCTAATTGATTTATTCACAACCGGTTTAATATGGAGAACCTAAAGGGTCACACCATAAAAGGAAGTATAATTATTTAAGAAGTTAATGGCGTAATCATAATAATATGTTAAGTATATTTAATTTAATCTATGGTGATAAAATAAATTAAATAGCTTAATATTTATTATTTAATATTTTAGAAATATTAAATATAAATTAATAAGAGAAGTCTTATTAATATTATTAAAATTATTATTATTTTAATTTCTAAAAGAGTTTAGGAATTAATTTAATATAAGTACTCTCAAATATCCTAATAGGATTTGGAGGCTAATTAATTAAAAGTATAATTAATTATCCCTAATAAGATTAGGGAGCTTAATTAATTAAAAGAATTTAATTAAATAAATAAAACCCAATTTCTTAATTGTTAAGGAGGGTTGCCTACATCTATAAATAAGAGGAGTCTTATTATGGGTGTAGGGGGTTGTTGACTTTTTAACAACAGACATAATTCCAATAGTTGGGAGAGTACGCTCTTTTATATAGAGATAGAAAACTAGGGTTTTGCCAAATACCCATTTTCTTGAATTCTTCTTCTTCCTTAGTGGATTACCTATGGAATCCAAACCCTAATTCTGGGTTTTGATCAAGGATTGAAAATAATAATATTATATTATTATTTGCCAGTGTTATAGATATGTATGGTTATGTGTGTAATGTTAATGTGTGGAACAGTTTTATTATATTACTATCAAACCCTAAATATGGGTCTGAATTAAGGAATGATAATAATATTATAATATTACAATATTTTGATTTTTCAGTGCTATATATATGTACTGTACGTTTGTGGACTTACAATGGTTGGTCAATTACGGTGTATTATGATCAAATATTAGTAATAATGTTAAACCCTAATTTGAGATCCAAATTAGAGTGCAAGATTGTTTTATAAGTGTGTTATGTAATTTATGACATGTATTAAATGTATTAATTAGGTAAACCCTAATTAAAATTCTAGAAACCCTAAATTATTAAAAACCCTAATTTTAAGTGCTAAGACCCTAATTTGGAACTCAGCTGTGAGTTCAAGACCGTTGTTTAACTGTGTTATACATTATATAATTTTGTTATTAAACCCTATTTAATATTTAGAAACCTTATTTAATAAATAAAAACCCTAGTTTCAAACTGTTAAACCCTAATTGATTTGAAACCATAATGCGAAAGTCATTCATGACTTTGAGAATTTGTGAAGTCGTTAAGTAATCACGATAATATGATTTATGATCGGTGTTATATGTATTAACCCTAATTAGGGAGAATCGTAATCATTTAAAATCCTTATTATTTTCCTAAATTATAAACCCTAATTTCAAAAGTTAGAAACCCTAATTTGCTTATTGTAAACCCTAATTGCCAGTTTGGAAAATGAAACGCTAATTAGTGTTGCTTAAACCTAATTAGTAAAGTGCCATAATTAAAGACCTAAATTAAATTAGTAAACCCTAATTGGTATTTTTATTTTTTTTATTTTATTGTACAAACCCTAAATTGGAAATCCTAGATTTTGTTTGCTTATAAAACCTAAATTGGCACAAATCCTAAACCCTAAGGGTTTGTCAAGATTACAAGATTGCCCTTAATTATATTTTGAAAATGACAA
Organism: Panax japonicus; assembly: GCA_020205505.1. NCBI lineage: Eukaryota > Viridiplantae > Streptophyta > Magnoliopsida > Apiales > Araliaceae > Panax > Panax japonicus. Next base: position 46,701 of record JAINUV010000098.1, on the reverse strand, counting down.
GAATACCCTTTTTAGCATTATTTAAGAAATCTTGCAAAATGGGCAACACTTTAGTTGGCCAACAACTCCACCAACTCCTACCCACTCTTGGTGACTCACAAGGCCAGCACATCAGCTCTAGACAACCATTCATGCATCCAACAATGATATATATAGATTTAGAGAGAGAAAAAGTTCATTATTTGGCCATTTGATCAACCAACTCTCTAACAAGTCCCTCTCTCTCTCTCTAAGCAACGAAAACCTAAGGCAAATCAGTCCCAAAATCCAGCCCCACGTTTATCCTAACAACATCAAAAGGCAGAAATCGAAAATCAAAGCATAAAGGTATAAAAACCCTAATTCTATAAATCCTTCGATTTGTTGTTAAATGTTGCAATTGAATGTTGAAAGTTGTGTAATAGGGTGTGAATTGATGTTTTGGGTTGTTAAATCCATGACCCATAACATCAAAGTGCTCGAATTTGCATTTTTTTCAAAATCTGGAAAATGGAAAATTTTCGTTTTACAACCAAATGTCAGAGGCTCTAGCTCCGCGTGTGTTTACTGTTTTTGATGTTTAAAGGTTGTAACATGTAGTCTGTAATGTTCTATTTAATATGCAAAAATAATCAAGGCCAGATCAATTGTAGATCGGAAGTTATAGTCGGTCAAAACCCGTTGACCGAATCTGCCAAGCACACCGAACCCAGAAATTTTTTTGCAGTGTCCGTGTTCATGTTTGACCGGCCAGATTTTGCTTATGTTTTGATGTTTTTGTGTTATGAAGATTTGTAATTGTATTCCTACATATTTTCTACAAACTGCAATTGTTAGATCACACAAACGTTACCTGATCATTAAGTTATAAGAATTCAAAGTAGGCATCACGAACTGTTCTTCGTGAAGAACAGCCTTGTCAGAGTTTTTGATGGCCAATAACTCACAAATCTAATGTTGTTTAGCCAGTATGTTTGTCGGATGTTGTAGTCTTGTATTTTATCTACAAGATCGGACCAAGAATAGTCCCAGAAACGCAATATACAAAGAGTTAATGATGGTCAAACATGCCCACTCGGTTTCTGTCTTTAGAAATATGGGTAGGCTCAAGAACACCTATAGCGACAGAAAGTGTCGCTATAGCCCTTTAGCGACAGTTTTAATTATAATTTCCAGAAATTAATAAAAAAATTGATAAAAATAGTTTTTAATTATTAAAAATACAAAATAAATTCCTAAAAATTATTTTTAAGCCTGAAAATTAGTTTTTAATAATTTTTAATATATTTCATAAATATTTAATATTTTTGGAATATAAAAGGTATTTATTTATTTAGTTATAATATTAAATAAATTATTTAAAAATAGTTTTAATTCATGAAAAATCATGAACAAATATATTATTGTGTTAGAAAATATTTTAAGTCATTTTTGATGAATTTTAATATTTTGTGATGAAATTTCATTAATTAATTAATATTAAGGATGTTTAAGATATTTAATAAATATATTAAATAAATTATGTAAAATAAAATTAATGATTTTAAAAATCATTTAAAGTATTATATAAATATTTTAAGTTATAAAATATGACTTTTGATATTTTGTCATGAAAAATATTATTAATTTAATATTAATGATATTAATTTATTATTAATGATATTTAGTTTATTTAATAATTATATTAAATAAATTAGTTTAAAAATGATTTTATTATTTTAAAAATCATTTTAAATAAAAATAAAGTGTTTAAAGATATTTTAAGTTATAAATCATAACTTTTAATATTTAAAGGATAATTTCATTAATGATTTAATATTAATGATATTTATTTAAAGATTAATGATATTAAGTTTATTTAATAATTATATTAAATAAATAGTTTAAAAATGGTTTTATTTATTTAAAAATCATTTAAAAATGATATAAATGAATTAAAAATATTTTAAGTTATAATTAATAACTTTTAATATTTAGATAATAGTTCATTAATATTTAAATATTAATGGTAATTATTTAATAATGATTTTAAATGTTTTAAAAATCATTTAAGGGTAATATTAATACGTTAAGAATATTTTGAGTTATTATACATAACTTTAATATTTTGGCAATGATTTGATTAATTGTTTTATATTAATTAAATATTAATGATAATAGAATTGTTTGATATTTAAATCATTTAATAATGATTCTGATATTTTAAAAATTATGATAAATGGTAATAATTATTTTATAATTATTATAAGGTCATGAAAAATGATATGACTGTTATTTAATTAGTCTAAATGGATAGTGAACAACTGTTTAGAGTCTTAGACTCGATAATTACCCGATAAAGATGTCGGTAGACCGACATGGTTCAGAAATTGTTCTGAACTTAGAAATTTAGTTAGTTAATTATTTTATTTGTGATTCAATGGTGGATAAAGTTGTGTGACAATGTGATTAGGAATGAGTTAATGTTTGTTTGGATAACATGATTGCTGAACATGTATGACAATGTGATTATGCTATGTGCTGACTGCAATAAGAAGTACTATGTGTTATGATATGTGATTCTAATCGATAGAATGATCTTATTAATGATAGGTTTCGGTATAACAGATAGATCTAAGTTGCGTAATTGTAAGCAGCGCATCAGGCAAATATCCTACCTTTGCATTTTCTTTATACAATGGACAAGTGTAAGAATGTTTCAGAATTATACTATTATTGTACAGATTGTTAAACCTATATTATATACGTCCATTGATTATTAACATGTTAGTATATGATAATTCAGATATATATTCTGTTCGTTAATTTCTATAAATGATTATACAAGTGTCCCCACTTGGATAATTATTGTATTTAATCACATGTTGATACACCTTTGATATACATATATGTTGAATTATATAAGACCTTTGTTATGAAAACCCGACAGGTATGAACATCCCGATAATGGAAAAAAATTTATGCGCCCAAGGCGGACGGAGTGAACGATAACATCGTTCTTGTACATGTAGTATTGATCAATACAGGGCCCATGGACTGTACACCCTCAGGCCCGTAAGCAATGGCCGGTTTAAAGATAAATTTCTGTTTAAACCCTTTCAAAAATGAAAAACAATGTTCATAGTATGTCACAAAAACCCTATGTGTAGTCAATACACGGTTTAAAAAAAATTGAATGAGGGTTGTTATATTATTATTATTGGTACAGATTACTTCACAACTATTGACTGGTTGTAGAAGAATATTATAAAGAAAACATTTAAATTCTTTCAGCTTATATATATAATACTTGCTGGGCACTCAAATGCTCATCCTTGCTTAATTTAAATGTTTTCAGCTAAGTGTGAACAGCAAGAAGGGATCAGCCAAGATCAAGTGAAAACGAAAGCAAACAGAATTTGTTTATTGGTATCATTTGTAATAGATAAATTGTATTAAGTTAATCATATTTATTATATATCATGTAAAGAATGTAGTAAAGGTTGCGTACTTGGAATTAGACTCTGATAAATGTAAGTTTAGTTTAATATTTATAATATTGTTATTATTATTAGTATTATTCCGCTCATAGAAATGGTATCGTGAAGTACCGAGTTCGAGTTTCAAGTATCCGGGTTCGGGGACTTTATAAAAAAGCTCAGTAGTGTAGTATTTTTATCCAGATGTTATTAATATGTTGTTGTAATCTCAGTCTTTTGTGTAAGATGTGAGATAGTGGTAGACCCCCAAACTTCTGAAAAGTGTTAGAGGGGTAGTAAGTTAGTATGTCCCCGTCTTTTGTGATATTAGGGGATATATGTTATCATTTATAGCAGTATGCTAGAAAAGAACATGTATTGTAACTATTTGGCATATGAATATAAATGATCTTATTTCAGAAATGTGTTATAAACATGTAGTTCTTTTCTATTAAGAAATGTCTAAGTATTATAATTAGATAATAAAATGAAAATTTTGTGATGCAGAAAATGTTGTCCAGACCTAGAATAACTGTCCTAGAAGAGTCAGTTAATGATGAGAGAGGTCCTGTAGATCCGATACAGAGACTGGTAGATTTATTGGGAGAAGCTCTGAGGGTAAGAAACGAACCCGTACCACCCGTTCCCCAAGTTGTCCCAGTAACAACCTTCAAAGATTTTAAGAGTGTAGGACCCCCAGAGTTCACGGGAATCACTGATTCGATAATTGCACAAACCTAGATCAAGGAGATCGAGAAGGCCTTCACTATAGCTCGCGTGGGTGAAGACCAGAAGAAAGTATTTTCCACATACATGATGAGGGGCGAAGGGAACTATTGGTGGGAAACTAATCACTAGAGAACGGGGGAAGGAACGATATCATGGGAGAGGTTTACTACTATGTTCTTCGCGAACTATTTTCCAAAGAGTATGAAGAGTAGGATGGAAGTAAAATTCTTAGAGTTAAAACAAGGTGATATGACGGTGGCGCAATATGCAGCTAATTTCAATGAACTAGCGCGATTTGCAGAGCACCAAGTTGTGGATGAGGAGAGGAAAGCGAGACGTTTTGAGCAAGGGTTGAAGCCGTGGTTGTATAATAAGGTATCGATCTTCCAGATTGATTCCTTTACAACATTTTTGGAGAAGGCAATCATTGTGGAAGGTGGCAGTGAGGCCTTAAGCCTATATCATAAGGAGAAGAAGAATAAGAGCGCCGGTAGTGAGCATCATGGAGGGAGCAGCAGCAGAGGAATTAATTCTAGAAAGAGAAAATGGGAAAATAATAACAACAGAAACAATAACCAAGGTGGAAGTCACCAGGGAAGCTTCAAGAAGAGGACCGAAGCTTGAAACAAATGTGGAAGAAGTCATCAGGGAGAATGCTGGAAGAGGAAAAGCACGTGTTATAATTGTGGCCAGGAAGGGCGCATATCGCCAAATTGCCTAAAGGCGAAGAAGATCAGAGGATGTTTGACTTGTGGATCAACAAAGCACCAGATAAAGGATTACCTGAAGAAAGGAAGCGGTGGAGCTAGCAGAAGCCAAGGAGGAGGAAGTAAGTTAATGATTGGTGGACCTCCGCAACCCAATCAATCGACCGCTCGAACCTTTAACATAATCGTCCAGGACGTTGTAGTTGCGAAGGACGTGGTGTCAGTTATAATCCCAATCAATAATATAAATGCCTATGTATTATTTGATTCGGGTGCCACCTGTTCGTTCGTATCGGAAGAATTTGCTAGTAGACTTAGTACACCCCAAGAACGTTTAGAAGATCCTTTGAACATAGAAGTTTCAAATAATGAAATAATCCCTGTAGAATACGTCTATCAAAATTGTCACGCAAATATTAGAGAACATGAACTGAGCGTAGACTTGATTCCTATTAGACTAGGAGAATTCGACGTAATACTGGGGATGGATTGGTTATATAACCATATAGCAGTAATTGACTGTCAGAACAAATGTGTGTGAACCTTCAGACTTCGAGTAAGTCTAAGGCAGTGTTTTATGGTAGCTCATCGTTAAGCAATCGTGTTGCATTACGATGATGTAGGCCAGGAAATTGTTAAAGAAAGGATGTGTAGGTTACTTAGCTTACATTGTGGATACTCGAAAAAAAGGAGTAGAGATTAAAGATATACCCGTAGTGAGTGAATTTCAGGATGCGTTTCCGGACGATCTGCCTGACCTTTTTCCAGACAGAGAAATCGAATTCGTAATAAACTTAGCACCGGGAACGACACCGATTTCGAAAGCTCTATATCGTATGGCGCCGATAGAAATGAAGGAACTGGTGATACAACTTCAAGAGTTATTGGATAAAGGTTACATTCGACCGAGTGTGTCTTATTGGGGAGCACCAGTGTTATTCGTTAAGAAAAAGGACAGATCGATGAGGCTCTGTATTGATTATCGAGAATTGAAAGAGTAACGATCAAGAACAGATATCCATTACCAAGGATAGACGACTTATTTGATCAACTAAAGGGAGCGAAGTGTTTCTTGAAGATTGACCTACGGATGGGATATCATCAACTGAAAGTACGGGATGAGGACATACCAAAGACTGCGTTTAGAACCCGTTATGGACATTATGAGTTTTTGGTAATGTCATTTGATTTAACTAATGCTCCGACAATATTTATGGACTTGATGAATCGAGTTTTCAAGCTATACTTGGATAAATTCGTAGTAGTTTTCATCGACGATATTTTAATCTACTCGAAGACGGAGGAGGAACACGCTGAACATCTGAAGATTTCTTTGGAGGCTCTACGAAGGGAGAAGATGTATGCGAAATTTTCTAAGTGTGAATTTTAGATGAAGAAGGTTCAATTCTTAGGCCACGTGGTGGATGAGAATGGAATCTTAGTAGATCTCGAAAAATTTGAAGCAGTAAGTAACTGGGAACAACCAAGAACTCCGACAGAGGTGAGAAGTTTCTTAGGGTTAACTGGGTACTATCGAAGATTTATCCAGGAATTTTTTACTATAGCGACCCCGTTAACTAATTTGACGAGGAAGACGGTGAAATTTTTATAGACTGACAAATGCGAAGAGAGTTTTCAAGAGTTGAAGAACAGATTAAGTGAGGCGCATGTATTATCATTACCAGATGATACGAGAGGATTTATGGTGTACAATGATTCGTCGCATAGAGGAATTTGTTGTGTGCTTATGCAACATGGCAAGGTCATTGCGTGCGCATCACGACAATTAAAGGATTATGAAAAATGATACCCTACTCATGACTTAGAGTTAGCGACAGTAGTTTTGCGTTAAAGATATGGAGACATTATTTGTACGGAGAGAAATGTGAGATATACACGGACCACAAAAGTCTGAAATATATCTTCACACAAAAGAAGTTGAATATACGTCAGAGAAGGTGGTTATAATTAATCAAAGATTATGACTGTGAGATTCTTTATCACCCGGGGAAGGCAAACGTAGTTACCGACGCTCTGAGCAGGAAAGGGAGGGAGAAATTGTTTCAACTGACAACTCATGAGGAGTTAGTAAGAGATATGGAGAAGTTGGAAATAGAGGTGAAGGGACCCGAGAGGTCTAAAGATAAGTTATTTGTAATGGAAGCTTGTCTGACATTGTTGGATAGGGTAAAAGAAGAATAGGAGAAAGATAGAGAATGTGAGAAAATCATAAGGAGGATCCTGGAAAAAGAGGAAGAAAATTTTTGAATAGATAGAGACGGTATCTTATGATTTGAATGGAGAGTGTGGGTACCGGCAGTGGCCGAGTTAAGAGAGGAGATTTTGCACGAGGCACACAATGCAACATATTCTGTTTATTCGGGAGGCACAAAGATGTACCGGGACTTAAATCAACATTTTTGGTGGCCAAATTTGAAACGAGAAATCGCGGAGTACATTAGCAGATGTCTTACATGTCAACGTGTAAAAGTAGAGCATCAGCGATCGAGTGGTTTATTACAACCGTTGGAAATACCTGAGTGGAAAGCATATCACGATGGATTTCGGGGTAGGACTTCCAGTCACGTAGAAAAGGTTTGGATACCATTTGGGTTATCGTTGATCGACTTACGAAGACCGCACATTTTCTACCTATCAAAATCCGCTACAGTTTAAATCAATTAGCGAGTCTGTATGTAAAGGAAATTGTTTCACGATACGGAGTGCCGGTGTCGATTTTTTCTGACCGAGACCCGCGTTTCATGTCGAAATTCTGAAAAAGCTTGCAAGAGAGGATGGGAACACAGTTACGATTAAGTACTGCTTATCATCCTCAGAAAGATGGATAGAGTAACACCCCCTTTCCCAAAACGAAAAAGGGATGTCACTCACAAACATAATAAATACAATCCTCTAATAAATTTCAAAATATCTCCAATAAAATTTAATACCAAATGTCATATACTCCAATTAAATAGAAAGAACTCCACATTTACATAGTCTCTACTAATAAGAAATAAATACCAAAATAGGCCCCAAAGCATCTAATTACAAAATATTAGGAAAGACCAAGTCTAGTAATAATCTCAAAGGCTAATCTACTCATTTGGATCAACGGTAGCTCTCATCCCACAAATCCTGATCACCCCTGATTACCTGCCGGAAAAAGAACACAGCATGAGCCAATTGCCCAGTACGGATATAAAGGTACAAAAGATATACAACTGAAATATGAAATCAACATAGACAAAATATTGCCTCTGACAAAAATAAAACTCTAAAGATATGAATAGAATATATCTAAACCAACAGGAATAACGAAACAAACAGAGGAGTAAAGAAAATAATGAATTGAAATAACTAACCCAATTAATTGAAAGGAGACGAAACAAACTGAAACGAAACGAACAAAACTACCACAATAAAATAATAGGATGAAACAAATGGCTGGGGTTATTTCATACCGATTGAGCTCAGAAATATATCTTGCCACACATGCAAGTCGAATGATGCCACACAGGCAAACAAAATAATGCCACGCAGACAAATCAAATGATGTCACACAGGCAACCAAAATAATGCCACACAGGCAAATCACATATTGGACCGCGAATCCAAATGTTTGCAAATCAGATAGGTGTGTTTGACACAACATCACAAATCCACAGAACAGAAAACTAGGGCCCATTTACTCCGGAGCCCAAAATGGAGACGCCGTGGACTAATCACACCGCCACGGAAAGTGTTATGTCTCTCGTGCCAAGACGACATGCCTGTGGTACCCCCACAGGTGGTTATAGCTCAGGTATACGCTACGGTATATTCTAACAAAAATACCATGTCACAACACATGCGACATAATAGCAACAAAAGGGTTCTATATGTACATGTTGAACCGAATCAAATTAATAGTCACAAGATCTCAAAAGAAGGTAGCAAAATGTACCGTTCTACAATTATCAAAAATAAATAGTACTAAATATGATAACCTAATTCAAAGAGTACAAATACGAGTCATATGTATCAACTCCAAAATGAAACTAATATATTTATTTCACAGGAAAATTATGTTAAATCATAATAGAATTCGAAATAAGGGACAAAACGAACAAATCAAATTTAACAAGAATGTCGCTGAAAGAGTACGGAATCCGTACCTTAATATAGTACCAAAATAATTCACTGAAGCCAAATATCACCCGTTAGACTCCCTCAAATGCCAACGATATCAAATACAAAACGTTATTCACAACCTAAACATATTCACCTCAAATTAAAAAATAATCCAAACTAATAATTCTAAAATAATTCATAATATATTTAATATGCCTTTAATCATCGTCTTATATCAATTATTAATACTCCAAAATTTATATTCCAAAAATAACTCTTTAAATTCCCTCCGTCCGATCAAAATAAAAGGTAATAATAATACAATTATAAGTTACTTACTAATTATAATTTATATTAATATGAAATTAATTCCTCCAATTACATCAATTTTACAAAACAATCTAAATTAAATTATCATTTATAATCTAATCATTTTTTTTTATTATTTTTAACATACCAGTAATCCTAATATTATATATATATATAGGGAGCCCTTCCATAGCAACCGGTTGCTGTGAGAACTGTGCAACAACCCCTTTTTGGACCGTTGATAAATTGATCGCATGACTGAGATGAGTCTTAATATTTGATAAGCCGGCACAGCTTGTACCGGCTTTTATTTTAATATAAACACCCTACATGGTCAACATTTTGTCAGTACATTTAAAAGAAACGAATTTTATTATTAAAAAAACACCAGCCGGCACAGCTTGTACCGGCTGTGTCTTTTTTTTTTTTAACGCATAACAGTAACTCCTATATATATATTACTGTGCTTTACCGGCTTTTATTTTAATATTGTATGGTCAACTGTTGTCATTTTAATAATTTTAAAATTATTTTTTAATATTAAAATACTTCAGCCGGCACAACTTGCACCGACCGAGTATTTTTTTTTAAGCATTTCTCTATTATATGGGGTGACTCAACACATTAAAGTTGTATTAAAAAAAAAAATCCAACCGGTACAAATTGTACCGGCTGAGAGATGAGCAAATTTAGTGTTTTGACATATATTAGTGAATTAGTTAAAATATAATCCAACCGGTACAAACATTTCTCTATATTAGTGAACTTTATTAATGAGCAAATTGAGTGTTTTGAGTTATTTTTTTATTGTTAATTAGTTAAAAATATATTGTTTTGACATATATTTTTTTTATTGTTAATTAGTTAAAAATATATTTTTTATTTTGAAATTAGTTTAGCCAAAATTTTAACATAAGATTATTTTAAGATTAATAAAAATTTGAATTTTTATTATGATATTTATTTAAACATACATGATATTGAATTTTTTAATCATTAAAATTTTTGAATTTTAAAAATATCTAAACTAATTTCAAAATGTTAAAATAATCTTAGTTTAAAAATATCTAAACTAATTTCAAAATGTTAAAATAATCTTAGTTTAAAAATATCAAAATGTTTAGATATTTTTAAACTAAGATTATTTTAAATATTAAAATATTAAATATTTAAATATATTTCGGCCGGTACAAGTTGTACCGGCCTACTCTCTTTTTTTAACACATTCAGTTAGTTCACTAATATTTTAATTTCAAAATGTTTATACTGCATGTACAAGTTCTAACTGATCATTTATACTGCATGTATTTAATCATTCTTGCTGTTTTAATTAGTTAAGACTTAATTAATAGGGATTTAAGGGTTATAAGTACTTAAGGTTTGCTAAAGAAAAACAGCTACTTACAATATCTAAACATTTTGAAATTAAAATATTAGTGAACTAACTGAATGTGTTAAAAAAAAAGAGTAGGCCGGTACAACTTGTACCGGCCGGAATATATTTAAATAATTTAATATTTTAATATTTAAAATAATCATAGTTTAAAAATATCTAAACATTTTGATATTTTTAAACTAAGATTATTTTAACATTTTGAAATTAGTTTAGATATTTTTAAACTAAGATTATTTTAACATTTTGAAATTAGTTTAGATATTTTTAAAATTCAAAAATTTTAATGATTAAAAAATTCAATATCATGTATGTTTAAATAAATATCATAATAAAAATTCAAATTTTTATTAATCTTAAAATAATCTTATGTTAAAATTTTGGCTAAACTAATTTCAAAATAAAAAATATATTTTTAACTAATTAACAATAAAAAAAAATATATGTCAAAACAATATATTTTTAACTAATTAACAATAAAAAAATAACTCAAAACACTCAATTTGCTCATTAATAAAGTTCACTAATATAGAGAAATGTTTGTACCGGTTGGATTATATTTTAACTAATTCACTAATATATGTCAAAACACTAAATTTGCTCATCTCTCAGCCGGTACAATTTGTACCGGTTGGATTTTTTTTTTTAATAGAACTTTAATGTGTTGAGTCACCCCATATAATAGAGAAATGCTTTAAAAAAAATACTCGGCCGGTGCAAGTTGTGCCGGCTGAAGTATTTTAATATTAAAAAATTATTTTAAAATTATTAAAATGGCAACAGTTGACCATACAATATTAAAATAAAAGTCGTTAAAGCACAGTAATATATATATAGGAGTTACTGTTATGCGTTAAAAAAAAAGACACAGCCGGTACAAGCTGTGCCGGCTGGTGTTTTTTTAATAATAAAAATTCGTTTCTTTTAAATGTACTGACAAGATGTTGACCATGTAGGGTGTTTATATTAAAATAAAAGCCGGTACAAGCTGTGCCGACTTATCAAATATTAAGACTCATCTCAGTCATGCGATTAATTTATCAACGGTCCAAAAAGGGGTTGTTGCACAGTTCTCACAGTAACCGGTTGCTATGGAAGGGCTCCCATATATATATATATATATATATATATATATATATATATATATATATACACACACACAACATCATTCACAAAAGAAAGTTCAGCAGCAACTTTGCTTCTTTCACATGCCACGATTTATCATTATTTAATTTTATTAAGTTAGCATACTACCAATCATTATATGTATACTGCCATCTACTTACAATTATAGACTGCAACTAGAAAAATTTCACTCACCGGAAAGAATTGGCAACCAATAACCATCTGTTCTCCTGCGCCGCCACACTGCTCAGTTTTCTTTTCTTCTTTTCGTGTAAGACTTATTATGGGTAAATTTAGGTTTTTCTTATTTATTCACTTAAAAACAAATTTTATTAATTAATATATATTTATTAACTCCCCAACTTTTAATAGGATTTTAAAATTACACAATTATAATTTAGACCCACTTAGTTTAAAGCCCAATCTTACCAATTTAATTTATCCATCACTTATTAATATGTATTAGCCCATATAAATTAAATGACCACTTTGATCCAAATAAAATATAAAGTCCAATTAATATGTTCTAAAACAAAATAATATTTATTATTTAAAATTTATTTATTTATCATTATTATTATTATTATTATTATTATTATTATTATTTTACCGGGTATTACATCACCTACCTCTTAAAAAGAATTCCGTCCCCGGAATCAAAAGAATGAACGTACCTGATTATCAAAAGATGTGGATACTCCACTCGAATAGACTCCTCTATCTCCCAAGTAGCTTTTCACTCCGAATAATTTTACCACAAGACTTTAACAAAAGGAATTATCTTTCTCAATTATAATTTAATCAGTTATTTAATTACCAGCTAAAAGAATTTAATTTTCCAAACAAAACAAGGAAGAAAAGAGAGAAACAAAAATCGTTTACCTTTTTCCAATTTAAATACAATTTTATACAATAAAATTAATTAATATTTAATCAAAAAAATATAGGTTATTACATTTTTCACCCCTTAAAAATAATTCCGTCCTCGGAATTCAAATAAGATGCAAATTAAAAATAATTTAGTTACGACGTAGCGCCGCCATTTGTAACGATCAAGTCTGGTAAGTTCGTCGGTCCACACAATTATCCATGTATTCGTAAAATTTTCGTCAGCTATCGTGTCAAGCCTTGGCCGGTAAGGTTCCTCGCTTTAAATCACATGATCCACTGTTGTTGCGGGCCCCCCGTTAATATCTTTGAGTTTCATTCTTGTAAACGTACTCTTCGGAACATAATTCGAAATCACAAAAATTTTCTTCATCTAAATACGATTCGAATGCCCAAAATATTTAAAATAAATTTTAATTCATAAAACGTTTATTTTCCACGCATGACAAAGATCTAATAAATTATTTTTGTTTTATTTTACATAAATTCATACAAAACTCTAAAGACATCAGATAAACAAAACAACTATGCAAATTATATTACCAACTCTCCCCAAGTCCTCAATAGCTTCAAAATATCTCATCCTCAATTTGAACTAGTCCTCAAATATTATTACACCAAAGAATATACTACTAATATCTCTTTATCACAAACTCTCCTAAGTCCTTAAGAGTTTCAACATATCATAACCTCAAATCAAATTAATTCTCAAATATTATAATACCAAAAATATACTACTAAGATCTCTTTATCACCATATCAAACTCCAAGTCACATATTTTACCATCTGCAGCGAACTGCAACTATTCAAGATCTCTCAAAATCAATTAAATTTCATCACTTACTATCTAATCATATAATAAATCAATCATCCCTTATTGCAAACCTTAATCTAATAAATTTCAATGTCTCCCCATACTATCACAAAGAAAGTTCATAGAACATAACTCCAATATCTTACTAGAAAAATAGCCATAAAATTGTCATTAACTCCAAATGATTAAACTAATTATCTCGAATATCAACAACTCAAATTACAAAAAAAAATCCTCTATACTTAATAATTTTCACCTTATCATTGTATCCCATCAATACACATACCTCAAATTATCCAAAAGCTTAACATAACCAAAATCATCATCAAAATCAATCCTCAATTCTAAGATCAAAATAAATTATCACCAAAAACAATTCTAAAAAAATAATTTGCCAAAATCAAAAACTCACTTATACAAATACTCACATCATAATCATATAATCATTTCTTAACTGTACAAAATATCCAATCACAATCACCATCACATATTTATTCTCCTTAATGATATCCAATCACAATCCTTAACTAATATTATTGCTCCAATGCATAACAATAATAATCTTAACAATGTTTCTCACATTTCTCAAATCAACTACAACTCGAGGAGATAATGACACTTGTTCAAAATCAAGACCAACCAAATAAAGAACAAAATTGAATAAAATTCCTACGACGTCTACCCAGAGATTTTCCCACAACTCACAGGTCAAACCTACATAGGTTTTCTACAAGAAATAACCTAAGCTTTGATACCATCTCTATAACACCCCCTTCCCAAAAAGGAATGGGAGGTCACGTGCAAAGCACCACAAACCTCAAAAATAAATAAACTGAGCACTAACAACCTCAAAATATTAATAGTGGTGATCCATTAATAAAGTACTAAGTACATTTCTCCAAACAGAGTCAAAATAATCAAAACTTAAAATTCGAAACAACCTAGATTGTGAAAGACAATACTCTCATCACACTAATCCTAATCACCCCTGATTACCTGCCAAAAAAAGAACACAACATGAGCCAATTGCCCAGTACGGATATAAAGGTACAAAAGATATACAACTGAAATACGAAATCAACATAGACAAATATTGCCTCTGACAAAAATAAAACTCCAAAGATATGAATAGAATATATCTAAACCAACAGGAATAACGAAACAAACAAAGGAGTAAAGAAAATAATGAATTGAAATAACTAACCCAATTAATTGAAAGAAGACGAAACAAACTGAAACGAAACGAACAAAACTACCACAATAAAATAATAGGCTGAAACAAATGGCTGGGGTTATTTCATACCGATTGAGCTCAGAATATATCTTGCCACACAGGCAAGTCGAATGATGCCACACAGGCAACCAAAATAATGCCACACAGGCAAATCAAATGATGCCACACAGGCAACCAAAATAATGCCACACAGGCAAATCATATATTGGACCGCAAATCCAAATGTTTGCAAATCATATAGGTGTGTTTGGCACAACATCACAAATCCGCAGAACAGAAAACTAGGGTTAACCCATACGCCTCCCACAACAAAACACCAAATGGCCCATTTACTTCGGAGCCCAAAATGGAGACGTCGTGGACTAATCACACCGCCACGGAAAGTGTCATGTCTCTCGTGCCAAGACGACATGCCTGTGGTACCCCCACAGGTGGTTATAGCTCAGGTATACGTTACGGTATATTCTAACAAAAATACCATGTCACAACACATGCGACATAATAGCAACAAAAGGGTTCTATATGTACATGTTGAACCGAATCAAATTAATAGTCACAAGGTCTCAAAAGAAGGTAGCAACATGTACCGTTCTACAATTATCAAAAATAAATAGTACTAAACATGATAACCTAATTCAAAGAGTACAAATACGAGTCATATGTATCAACTCCAAAATGAAACTAATATATTTATTTCACAGGAAAATTATGTGAAATCATAATAGAATTCGAAATAAGGGACAAAACGAACAAATCCAATTTAACAAGAATGTCGCTGAAAGAGTACGGAATCCGTACCTTAATATAGTACCAAAATAATTCACTGAAGCAAAATATCACCCGTTAGACTCCCTCAAATGCCAACGATATAAAATACGAAACTTTATTCACAACCTAAACATATTCACCTCAAATTAAAAAATAATCCAAACTAATAATTCTAAAATAATTCATAATCTATTTAATATGCCTTTAATCATCGTCTTATATCAATTATCAATACTCCAAAATTTATATTCCAAAAATAACTCTTTAAATTCCCTCCGTCCGATCAAAATAAAAGGTAATAATAATACAATTATAAGTTACTAATTATAATTTATATTAATATGAAATTAATTCCTCCAATTACATCAATTTTACAAAACAATCTAAATTAAATTATCATTTATAATCTAATCATTTTTTTATTATTTTTAACATACCAGTAATCCTAATATTATATATATATATATATGCACAACATCATTCACAAAAGAAAGTTCAGCAGCAACTTTGCTTCTTTCACATGCCACGATTTATCATTATTTAATTTTATTAAGCTAGCATACTACCAATCATTATATGTATACTTCCATCTACTTACAATTATAGACTGCAACTAGAAAAATTACAGTCACCGGAAAGAATTGGCAACCAACAACAATCTGTTCTCCTGCGCCGCCACACTGCTCAGTTTTCTTTTCTTCTTTTCGTGTAAGACTTATTATGGGTAAATTTAGGTTTTGCTTATTTATTCACTTAAAAACAAATTTTATTAATTAATATATATTTATTAACTCCCCAACTTTTAATAGGATTTTAAAATTACACAATTATAATTTAGACCCACTTAGTTTGAAGCCCAATCTTACCAATTTAATTTATCCATCACTTATTAATATGTATTAGCCCATATAAATTAAATGACCACTTTGATCCAAATAAAATACAAAGTCCAATTAATATGTTCTAAAACAAAATAATATTTATTATTTAAAATTTATTTATTTATCATTATTATTATTATTTTTTTTACCGGGTATTACAGTGAGCGAACAATACAAATGCTAGAAGATATGCTTAGGACTTGCGTGATGGACTTCAAGGGAAATTGGGACGACCACCTACCCTTAGTCGAATTTGCGTATAATAATAGTTACCATGCGAGTATCGGCATGCCACCGTATGAAACTCTTTACGAAAGGAAGTGCATAACGCTATTATGTAGGGATGAAGTCAAAAAACGACGAATACTCAGACCAGAGTTAGTACAAAAAACTGCAGACGTGGTTGCAGTAATAAGAGCCAGACTAGTAGCAGCTCAAGATCGCCAGAAGAAGTACGCGGACTTACATTGGCAAGACCAAGATTTTGAAGTCGGCAGTTTCGTATTCTTAAAGGTATCTCCGTGGAAGGGAAAGATCCGTTTCGGAAAGAAAGGAAAACTGAGTCCAAGATTCATAGGACCGTTCGAGATACTGAAGCGAGTGGGTGAAGTTGCATATAAAGTTGCACTATCACCTGAGTTGGAGCACATCCATAATGTTTTTCACATATCCGTGTTGCGTCCGTACAAGCCCAACTACAAACATCTGATTTCTTACGAACCCATTCAAGTGGAGAAGAACTTAGCGTACGAAGAAATTCATGTCCAAATTCTAGATAGGAAAGAGCAAACCTTGAGAAACAAAGTTATTTCTTCTGTGAAAGTACTTTGGCGTAACCACGATGTCGAGGAGGCAACGTGGGAGTTAGAAGATAGGATGATGAAATATTATCCCCATCTATTTGTGTAACCTTGTAGCAATTCCGGGATGGAATTTTTATAAAGGGGGGAGGATGTAATATCCGAGAATTTTCCCGTATTATTAAATGAATACATTAATGGAAATAATTTTTTTGTGAATATAAGTGTTATTATTTTGTGAGTTGGTTAATTCAATTGGTTCATATTAGATCAATGCGTATTAAGATGTGTGAAGTGACAATAAGGATTGTGAAATGCCTTGTGTGGCATAATGTGAAACGAAGAAATCCGTTAAGCATATTAAAACGAGAATCTAGAAAATTAATAGTGTTGATCATGTGATTTCATATGTGTAATCAATACGCTCGTATACTTGTAATATTGCTCTTGTGGACATTAATTCATGTCATGTAAGACGAGTATGACAATATGGGTTGACACTGGCTTAAGCTAAACAAGTGTAGGCACTGTCAGGGCACGGCGCAGCTGCGCCGTCCCAGCAATACAAACTGGCGCAGCTGCGCCAGTGGTCAGTTGGAGAAAATTAAAATTTTCTACTTTGAAAATTAAATGGAACAATTCTATGATGTGTGTGACATTAATAAACTATGGAATAAAGTACGCAAATAACCAATATTAATTGTTAATTGTCATATTAATTAATTGATGATGGTTGTGGTAGAAAATTGATTACTTGGTAATTAATTAATAATATGTGATTATTATTGTTTGAAATATAACTACAAAATTATAATAAAAATTATATCGATAAATAATGATTATGGAAATCTATAAATATATTAATCAATGATGGTTGTATTAATTAATATTGATGTTAATTAATCGAGGAAGTGCATGATTTATTTAACATAAATAAGTAAGTTAGTAATATAATAATATTATATTGACAATTATGTGCATATGAGCAATAATACAATTATACTATATAGTGCATTATGGCATTTATGTGACTATATATTAAGTTGTGTGAAACTATATTCTAAGAAGCAATGTAATTAAACATATCGAAACTATATGGTATAAATATATCATGAAATGTGTATGTAACAATATGAATGTGAGTAGACATTTAAAATATGGTTATACGAGTGGTATAGATAATTATGGAACTACCCGGAAAATAATATTTGACTGCATTATTTTATTGTGTATATTTAATATACATGGACTATATGATGTGAGTGTATAATTAATCCCTAAATTCCTAACATGGTAACAATTGTATATTAAGATTTCATTGTGGTAATTAAGTAGACCAAACCAAGCCTAGGTAACAAGATTGCAGAGATTTTTTTCCTCTTGTCCCAAATTAAGTGTCACCAAATACAATGAACAGTGTTCAAACTCTCTTTACGTAAACTTTCTAGCTGCTAAATACTAGGTGATCATTACTAAGCTAAGTGGCTGGTAAGGGTTGTTAAACTACTCTTCCTGAACCTATGTGTTTTTCCATTGCACCATGGACTCCAAAATTGTGTAAAGCCAATGACTAGTCCAAGTTTTCTCTATAAATACAAGCCTAAATGCAGATTTTTGTGATTGCTAGAAGTTACTTGATAGTTTAAATTGGAGAGTGTAAGTTGTTGAGCATTGTAGAAGCAAATTCAGTGAGTAGGAAGTCCAATTTAAGTCTAAGAAGGTATAATTTCTATTTATTTTCTTGAGATGGGTTTTTTTTAATTCTTGAAATTTCTTGGATTCATTTGTTAATTGATATGAATAATCATGTTATAAGGTGTTTAGGAAGTTTACTAGCATGTATGAATACTTTAGTAATGGCTTGGTTGTGACAACCCGAGAATTTAGAAAAAATTTAAAATCTTAAATGTTGGATTTAAGGTCAAAATTGGAACCTAGACAGAAAATAAGTGAATGGATTTGGTATTTTTGGGAAGGAATTTTGAGGATTTCAAAATTCTGTGAAGGCATTTGGTGAATTATTCAGGATTAAGTGTATATGTGAATATGTTCTGTGTATATGGTTATGTATGTGTACCGAATGTGGTTAAGGGTCAATGGTTGACCATATAATTTTTATCAGTGTCAAACCCTAGTATTATGTTAAGAACTTCAACGTTTTGTTATAAAACCCTAACGACTGATAAGAAACCATAGAAACCAATTCTGGAAATCCTAATTTCATATTTCTAGTAATTTAAAACCCTAATTTGGGAAATTAAAGGATAATTATATTTCTTAAGTGCTATTAATTATATGATTAATTAGGGTAAAGCTTAATTAATTAGCAAACCCAAATTTTGAATTTTTGAACCCTAATTGTTCCATCAGAAACCATAATATACAATTGTAGATTAAATTGCTAAATTGGCCATCTTAATTAGGAAATATTAATCCTAATTTGTGTTAGTCCTAATGTGATTAGGAAATTATATTGTAATTAGGAAACTCTAATTATAATTTAAAAATGTTAATTTTCATTTTTGAAAACCCTAATTTGGAAATCCTAGAAATGTGAATTATGGAAAGCTTAGCTTTTAACCCTAAGGGTTAAACCCTAAGGGTTTACAACAAATGACAATTCTAGAATAAAAATGGTATAGAAATGACTTTAGGTTTTGATTTAATCTATATAAGCCATTTAGCTTGCTAGATACATTGCATCCTATCAATTATATGAATTAAGAGAGAGAGAAGGGCCACTTTACCTTTCATTTTCTCCCACGACTTTTCTTTCTCTAAAATTTGAAATATAGAGTGAGAGAGTGAGATAAGATAAGTTAGTATCAGTTCATAACTTTCCAAGATCAAATCATGATGATCATATTCTAGATCAAAGCTTAGAGAAGCTATAAGAACCCTAAACTTGTAGATCTATATATTCTGTGTTAGATGTTGTGGTTAAATGTTTAAAGTTATGTTAGAGGGTGTCATTTGATGATCTGGGTTACTAAAACTTAGATCCATGTCATTTTGATGCTCGAATTTAAAGATTTATCAAATCTGGAAAAGTGGGAAAATATGGCCTGACAACCATATGTCAGAGGCCTTAGATCTGTCTCTATTAATGTTTTTAGTGTTTTAAATGTTTGAACTTGTAGTATGTTATGTGGTCTTTATTCTCAAACTCGAATCTGGGTCATTTCATGTTTGGATTGAGAGTTATTGTTGGTCAAACATCATTGACCAGTCACGAAGTCTGGAATCTGGGCAGCCCAGATTTTTTCAGAAAACTTCTGACAAGTTTTGTAGACCTTTAATCTTGTTGTTATTTGATGTTTTGACTATGTTGTTGGTTTGATCGTGTAGCCTGCCATGAAGACTACATTCTGACGACTTTAGTTCACCCAGATCATTAACAGAATTGTAGATGTGAGGCCCCCGAACCCGGATACTTGAAACCCGAATTCGGTACTTCACGATACCATTTCTATGAGCGGAATAATACTAATAATAATAACAATAATATAATACATAACTTAAATTTACATATACATCAGAGTCTCTCTCCCAAGTACGTAACCTTTAGTCATTCATTACATGATATTAGATATTTAAATATCATAGTCTTCATAATCTAAAACTATTACAAACAGTACCACAAATCTTATTTGGTTAGCTTTCCCTTTCCCTTGTTTCGGCATGAGCCTTTTGGTTCTTCACACTTAGCTGAAAAACATTTAAATTAAGTAAGGATGAGCATTTGAGTGTCCAGCAAGTATTATATATATATATATATATATATATATATATATATATATATATATATATATATAATAAGCTGAAAGAATTTAAATGTTTTCTTTATAATACCCTTCTACAACCAATCAATAGTTGTGAAGTAATCTATACCAATAATAGTATCATAACAACCCTCTTTCAAAATTTTGAAACTACGTATTGTCTATACATGGGGTTTCTGTGACATACTATGAACATTGTTTTCATTTTCGAAAAGGTTTGAACAGAAATTCATCTGTAAACCGTCATGACTTACGGGCACGGAGGGTGATCAGCCCCATTGTACCCTGTATTGATCAATACTACATGTATAAGAACGAAGTTATCGTTCACTCTGTCCGCCTTGGGCGCATAAAAATCTTCCCATTATCTGGATGTTCATACATGTCGGGTTTTCATAACAAAGGTCTTATCTTGTTCAACAATTATCTATAGTTCAACATAAATGTATATCAAAGGTGTATCAACATGCGATTAAATACAATGATTATCCAAGTGGGAACACTTGTATAATCATTTCTAGAAATTAATGAACAGAATATTTATAACTGAATTATCATATACTTGAAAGTAGTATGCACACAAGCCAATCATGTTTGATGATAAAGCATATACTTTGTAAACAATCTTATTCATTTATTAATAAAAAGTATTAATTTATTAAAGGCTTTTAATTATCTACATGATGCTGTTTTATAATATGTGATAAACCCATAGTTTTAAGCAATGCTTTTAGAATAATGATGAAGATCATTCTAATGAGATCTAAATTCTTAGAAAGCTTAAAACTAAAATAGTTCCCAATCGTTGGATTACTAAATTGGGGATTAGTGAATCCGGATAGATTGGTACATACGTTGCTTGCTCATTGGATGAGGAGGATTGATCTCATGATCATTTGTGTGGAGACACTAAAGCAAGTATGTAGGTGCTTATTAGAGAATAAGTTCACTGAACGTGACTCGCTAAGGAATACCTAATGGAGTTTTACTTGCATGTCAATAGGAATTCCTGTAGTGATAGTAGTACAAGTGATCCTTGGACTTGAGATCATCATAGTATCTTGTGTATGATGAGTTATACTTTGACTTATTCCTTAAGACCCTTAGGGTATATCAAAGGGTATGCTTGGGTATAATAAGTTGTACATGGAGATAATGTATGATCAATAAAGAATCTACCACTTCTAGTAAAAGAAGAGAAATGTCCTATGTGATTCGATAAATGACAACTCAGTAGTCCTTGGCCAAGGCAGAATGAAATTAGAAAGGAGTTTCTAATTTGTATTATTTGGAGTTGTGCATTTAAGAGTCGAAATACATATAATTAAATAAAATAAGACTTGACAGAAATTCCATGTCTTATATTTAATTAGGACATTGTATGGTGGAAGGATTGAATTGTACGGTAACTATTTACTCAAAGGTTCTTTTATGATTAATGTTGAAATCTATATTATCTGGAAAGTCGTTGATCGCTAGGGAGGCTTATCCCTATTGTAGAATAAATATTATTTATTTCAATAAATTATTAGTTTAATTTATTTATTTAAATAAGATTAGAATTGTTCTAATTGATTTATTCACAACCGGTTTAATATGGAGAACCTAAAGGGTCACACCATAAAAGGAAGAATAATTATTTAAGAAGTTAATGGCATAATCGTAATAATAAGTTAAGTATATTTAATTTAATCTATGGTGATAGAATAAATTAAATAGCTTAATATTTATTATTTAATATTTTAGAAATATTAAATATAAATTAATAAGAGGAGTCTTATTATTATTATTATTTATTTCCTAAAGGAGTTTGAGAATTAATTAATAAAAGTACTCTCAAATATCCTAATAGGATTAGGAGGCAAATTAATTAAAAGAATTTAATTAATTATCTCTAATAAGATTAGGGAGCTTAATTAATTAAAAGGTTAATTAATTATTCCTAATAAGATTAGGAGCTTAATTAATTAAAAGAATTTAATTAATTAAATAAAACCCAATTCCTTAATTGTTAAGGAGGGTTACCTACATCTATAAATAAGAGGAGTCTTATTATGGGTGAATGGGTTGTTGACTTTTATAACATACGTAATTCCAATAGTTGGAGAGTACGTCTTTTCTATAGAGATAGAAAACTAGGGTTTTGCCAAATACCCATCTTCTTGAATTCTTCTTCTTCCTTGGTGGATCACCTCTAGAGGCCAAACACTTGGGTGGCTAACGTTGATCAAAGGAAGGAACTAAACCCGGTGGACTCAAGTTGAACGCGAAAAGGATTGGAGGTGAACTTGTACCTGAGAAAGCTCGGATCTTCAAGGGTATGGTTTTTGTTCTTTCTTTTTCGTTTAATTAATAATTGAGCATAAAGGGTGATCCGGGTTTATGGTTTGTAAATTTTTTTAAACTCTGATTTTTACATGTTTCCGCTAATTTTGTGCAATTTGATTGCCTTCATGAATATTACAAACCTAACAGTGGCATCAGAGCCAAACCTTTATGCGAATTATTAATTGTTTAGATTTGATATGTATGTTGATACGTGTTTAGAACAATTTAATTGGGCATAATTTTGTTGTAAAAAAAAATTAAAAATAAAATATTTTTACCAAAAACTGTTTTCGGAATTTTTTTTTTATACCGAGTTCGTGGGTCACTTTAATTTAAAAACTTATCTAACTCGGGGCTTGTTTTTTTTTTTTGAATCATACTGCACGGATTTCAAGGTAATGGGATCAAGAGCTTGATCTCATGAATCAAAAGTTACATGATTTCTATTTTCAATGTGTTACGTAATTATATATTATAATTATATATATAATAACGTGGCATTTAATATATATATATATATATATATATATATATATATATATATATATATATTCTTAATAATTTTATAATTAAAATAAAATTTTATTTTAATCTTAAAATAAAAAGTCTGTTTTAATTTTAAAATAAAAAATTTATTTTAATATTAAAATTAAATTTCATGCTAACTAATTAGAGTTGGAATTGGATTCCATGATAACTAATTAGAGTTGAAATTGAATTTCATCTTTCCTTAAATAAAGAAGTTTATTTAGATATGAAATAAGATTTCATATTATTCAAAATAAAGGAGTTTATTTGTAAATAGGAAAGTGAATCCATGTTTCCTTAAATAAAGGAGTTTATTTAGATATGAAATAAGATTTCATATTATTCAAAATAAAGGAGTTTATTTGTGAATAGGAAAGAAAATCCGTGTTTTCCTAAATAAAAAAGTTTATTTAAGATATGAAATAAGATTTCATATTACCCAAAATAAAGGAGTTTATTTTGACTTGGAATTGGATTCCATAATTAATTAAAATAAAGGAGTTTATTTTGATTAAAGATTTTGATTAAAATAAAATAGTTTATTTTATTCAAAATTGAATAAATTAAAATAAAATAGTTTTATTTTGATTTAAATTTAGATTAAAATAAAGGAGTTTATTTTGATTCAAAATTAGATTTTATACTAACTAAATTTGTCCATTAAATGATATCAATATATATATTAAATATTTATCATTCATGAGATGAATGTTATTTATTGATGCATATGGTGATGTGTATGATAATAAATGGGATTGATTATGGACTATTGACCAATGTGATTGGATTTTATTTTAGTTGGATGCATGAATGTATGGGTTTTATTAAATGGGGTCTGCGTACCTCGTCTTCTCTAATTTTTCTTAATGTAAATTTTATCTTCCTCCTATGTACTTCCCCTTGACTGCTGATCAAGGTTTCTATTTATTTTAAATAGTTTTGTAATAGGAATAGTTAGAATTAATTTTGAAGAATTGGAGATCAAGGATCAAGGAGCGCTTGAAGACCCGTTTGTAATGGAGCCCGGATTTAAATGTAATAGTTATATTTAAATATTAATTCTTGCACCCCTAGGGTTTGACCTTTTGGTTCACTTGGTGGCTCTAGTGAACCAAACTAGAATAAAAGTCCATAATCAATCCAAGTAGAATATAGTATTCTATATGTGCATGCTTATATTATATATATTATATATTATGCAAACATGCTTCACATGTTAATTAATATGACGCGTATTTTATATATATATGTGCATGCGCGCTAAACAAGATGAGACATATTAATAACAAACCCCTCAAATATTTTATATTAAGTTGTAACGTTCAAAGATATTTGGAATATCGAACGTCGCCTTCTAGCATGATAGAAACAATAGAGTATTGAATATTTAATATGAGTTTGTTTTGCACACACAAGGCGAGTATTAAATATTTAAGATGTTGTTTTTATTACATATGATGTTTATAAGGAATTGAACATTACTGCTTTGTTGTGCACACACAAGGGCTGTAGTTTTTCTCTTCACTTATATGGAAATGCTGGGTCTGACTTAACTTAAATCATTTTAGTTCGGATGTGCACACACTTGACCATTACGATTTAAGAGGCAAAATACAAGGAGTTACATAGTTGATGTAATTGACAAGAGTTGTCTACCTATTTATTTATATATAGTTTGTTGTGCACACACAAGGCTATATACATTTGAAATGGGATCCTTATTCTCACTAGCATATCTTTAATTGGATTTTGCCGAACTATATAAGTGAGGGTAATATAGTTTGAAGAAAATAGTGGGAGATACCAATTTAAAACAAGACCTAATTTATTTTGGTAATTAATAAAAGAATGTATGTTAAAATGTTGTTAATTATAAATTCATTTACAGAATTTTACAATGTCTAAATTACTATCACTGCAAAGCATATAGATGCTATTTAACCGTACCGTATTAAACGGATTGGTTAAGGAATTTGAGAATAGTTCTCATGGCTAAAAAGCTATCTTATGTCCTTAATACGCCTATCCCTGCAATAGTTGCAGACAATGCCTCTGAGGAAGAGATTGCTACTTTTAGAAAGTGGCAAGATGATGCACAGTTGGCTCAATGCATCATGCTCGTATCCATGAGTAACGAGCTTCAGCGTCAGCATGAAACTATGGATGCTCCTACTATACTAATGCACATCAAGTAGTTGATGGTGAAGAAAGTAGGACTGATAGATATCAAATATCTAAGGAGCTCTTCCGATCTAGAATGGCCAATGGCACTATAGTACAGACAAAAGTTCTTAACATAATCAATTTGATTGATCAATTAGGACAAATGGGTTTTGTCATGGATGGAGAGTTGAACCAAGATTTGATCTTGCACTCACTTCCGGACTCCTTTCACAATTGTTGTGAATTTTTCATATGAACAAGCTAGATATCA
Organism: Panax japonicus; assembly: GCA_020205505.1. Classification (NCBI taxonomy): domain Eukaryota; kingdom Viridiplantae; phylum Streptophyta; class Magnoliopsida; order Apiales; family Araliaceae; genus Panax; species Panax japonicus. The sequence goes on along the minus strand of JAINUV010000098.1, from coordinate 20,430 downwards.
GCCTCGCTGATTTGCTTAACATGTTGAAAAATATTGAGTCACTTTCCAACTAAGAAAAACCATGTCTTACTGGTAGGGGCCAAAAGATCTTCTGAAAAGAAGAACGATTCTAAGAAGGCAAACAAAAAGGCGTAAACAAAGGATAATAAGAACAAAACTGATATGGATAGCAAAGGAGTTTGCTTCCACTGCAATAAGCCTGGACACTGGAAGGAAACTGCAAGAAGCATCTTGCAGAGGCTAACCAAAGAAGCTTAGTGAAGTTTCGGTTACAAATACAATTTTGTTCATTATTTAAAATAAATTTTTCTTTAAGTCAAGGTTCTACTTGGGTATTGGATATCGACTTTGGTTATCATAAATATAGACTTATGAAGGGACCAAGTAGAAGTAGAAAGCTAAACAAATATAAGTAAACCTATGTGTGGGAAATGAAGCAAAGGTTGCTGCATTAGCCATAAGAACTTATAGTTTAGCGATGCCTACGGGCAAGTCTATTAAGTCAATAAGCTGTTATTGTATTCCAGTTCTTGTTGGAAACATTATTTCCATTTTATTGTTGGACAATGAAATTTTGGTATTATATTTAAGAACAATTGTTGTTCTATTTATAATAATAATGTTTTGTATAGAATTGGAATATTACTTAATGGATTTTATATACTTGATTTACGTGAAAATTATTTTGCAAATTGAACAAACTAGTATAAGAAAAGGAGATGATCATTCAAAGAGTTGAATTTATGTATTTGTTGAAATACAAGTGTGAATTATTTGAAAGGTTCAAAGAATTCAGAAGTGAAACAAATTGGCAAAGTATTAAGATTCTTTGATTAGATCAAGGAATAAATACTTGTGCAATAAGTTTTTAGATCATCTCAAATGGTTTTCTCACAATGGACGCCTCCTGATACGTAATAATTGATTGATGTATCTGAAAGGAAAAATTGTACCTTGTTGGACATGGTGCGGTCCATAATGATTTTACCGACATTCCAGTATCTTTCTAGGGTCATGCCCTAGAAATGGCTGCATATCTACGAAAAGGTAACCTCAAAATCCGGCCCCAAGACTCCATAAAAGTTATGGACAGGGAGGATTCCTAATCTTAAGTATGTTAAGATAAGGGGTTGTCCAACTTATGTGAAAAGGTTTCAAAGGATAAGCTTGGGACAAAATTTGACAAGTACAGATTTGTGGGACATCCTAAAGAAAGTTTAGGGTATATGTTCTATAATCCTGCTTAGCAAAAGGTGTTTATTGCGAAACACGCTGCCTTCTAAGATAAATGTGTTTATTATTGAAAGGGCTAGTGGGAGGATAATACATCTTGAAAAGTTCAAGAACCACAAAACACTACAAGTCAAATAAGAGGAACCTGTAGATGGACCTATTGTACCACAATCGAATCGTAAATCTGGAATATTACCGAAGATACCTGGGAGGTATGGATTCATCATGGATGATGATGATGAGGTACGTATCATAGAAGATGATGATCCAGTTACATACGATGAGGTAAGAGTTGTAGACACTCTCAAATATGGAACATTCGTCTTGATGAAATAATCAAAAGAGTTTGATTTTATCAAAAATAAGAATGAACCTAGTGTGTAAAAAAGGGTCAGTGGGAGCGTCGTGACATTCCTAGTATTATATGTTGATATACTATGAATACGGAATGACATGCCAATGCTAGAATCAGTTAAGATAAAGTTGTCTAAATATTCCTCCATGAATGATTTGGGAAGAGTATCTTAATTGGGGATGCAAATCTATATAGATAGATTTAAAAAGGATGCTCGGCTTAACCCAAGGAATGTATATTCATTTGATGCTAAAGTCGTTTAGCATGGCAAACTCCAATAGATGTCTCATGTTGATGAGCCATGGAGTGTATCTCTCTTAATAGTCCCCATAGACACTAAAAGAGAGATCGCATGAGTGACTATCATGTATGCAATGAAATATACGTGACCTGATGTTGATCAGTCATATTCTGGAAAAGTTCACTGTGAGTCAGTGAAAAATATCTTAACGTACTTAACCGGCACTAAAGATGTAATCATATACATGGTGGGTCTGAATTAAAACTAGAGGGCTTAACATACTCAAGTTTTTCAGACAGACCAAGACAACAGAAAATTCACTTTAAGGTAAAGCGTTACCTTGAACAGTGGTGCAGTGAATTGGAAAGGTTCCAATCAGCAAAGAGTTGCTGGTTTAGTGATAAAGACAAAGTATATAGCTATAAATGAAGCTGCAAGTTGATTGTTTGGACGAAAAGTTCATTACAGAACTAGGAATAGTTCCTAAGTCTCATCTTAGATCTAAACATGTGTTGTGGCACTTTCATTTGATTATAAGAATCATTGAAAGATGGGAAATCACTATAGAGATAGTGAACTCTCAAGAACAATATTACATATCCATTAACTAAAGCTTATCCAACAGCAGGATAATCGTCACTTAGAGAAGAAGGGTATGAGATACCATGGCGATTGGCTTTAGTGCAAGTGGGAGATTGAAAGTAGTATGCACACAAGCCAATCATGTTTGATGATAAATCATATACTTTGTAAACAATCTTATTCATTTATTAATAAAAAGTATTAATTTATTAAAGGTTTTTAATTATCTACATGATGCTGTTTTATAATATGTGATAAACCCATAGTTTTAAGCAATGCTTTTAGAATAATGATGATGATCATTCTAATGAGATCTAAATTCTTAGAAAGCTTAAAACTAAAATAGTTTCCAATCGTTGGATTACTAAATTGGGGATTACTAAGACTCTAAACCGTAGTTCATTATCCATTTGGATAATTTAAACATCAGTCGCACTATTTTTTATGGTCTTATAATAATTATTAAATAATTATTATCATTTATCATATTTTTGAAATATCAGAATCATTATTAAATGATTTAAATATCAAACAATTCTATTATCATTAATATTTAATTAATATTAAACTATTAATGAAACCATTGCCAAAATATTAAAGTTATGTATAATAACTCAAAATATTTTTAAAACATTTATATTACCTTTAATTGATTCTTAAACATCTTAAATCATTATTAAATAATTACCATTAATATTTAAATATTAATGAACTATTTATCCAAATATTAAAAGTCATAATTATAACTTAAAATATTTTTAAATCATTAACATCCTTTTTAAATGATTTTTAAATAAATAAAACCATTTTTAAACTATTTATTTAATATAATTATTAAATAAATTTAATATCATTAATATATCATTAATATTTAATTATTAATAAAAATATCCCTTAAATATTAAAAGTTATATTTTATAACTTAAAATATCTTTAAACAATTTATTTTCATTTAAAATGATTTTTATAATATTAAAATCATTTTTAAACTAATTTATTTAATATAAATATTAAATAACTTTAATATCATTAATAATCATTAATTAATTAAATTTACCTTTAAATATTAACAGTTATATTTTATAACTTAAAATATTTTTAAATACCTTATCATTATTTAAAATGATTTTTAATGTAATAAAATCATTTTTAATTCATTTATTTGAATCATTTAATAAATAACTTAATTATCATTAATATTAATTTATTAATGAAAATTATCAAATAATATTAAAAGTTATTAAAAATAACTTAAAATATTTTCTTTTATCATAATATAATTTTAAATGATTTTTCAAATATTAAAATCATTTTTAAATAATTTATTTAATATTATAATTAAATAAATTAAATACTTTTAATATTCCAAAAATATTAAATATTTATGAAATATATTTAAAATAATTAAAAACTAATTTTTAGAATTTAAAATAATTTTTAATAATTTATTTTGTATTTTTAATAATTAAAAACTATTTTTTTCTATTTTTTTTATTAATTTTCGAAAAATTATAAATTATCTGTCGCTAAAGACCACCTATAGCGACAGAACCGTCGCTATAGATGTTCTTCATGTTCTTGAACATTCATAGGCAGTCACCGAGTAGGCTAGTTTGACCATCAATAATTCTGTGTGTGTTGTGTTTCTGGGCTAACTAAGCATTAGAGCGTGTAGTACTAGTGTAACACTTCATGCTACAACAACAATCAGGACCATACTATATCAAACGAACGAGATCTAGCATTCCTAAAACCTTGTCAGAGCTGTTCTTCATTTCTGGGTTTTCCAGAAATGAAGAACAGTTCATACTGCCTTCTTTTGATTTTTATAACTTGCAACACATGAACTGGTTTCGTGATCTAAGGATTTCAGATTGTAGACGACATACAAGGCTACAACTCTATTACATAACATCAATCTAACAACAACACAACGAACAGAAATGATTCGGTCAAACCCTGTTACAAATAACCTTCAAACTTTTCTGAAAAATTTCCAGAAATCAAAACCGTGAGCGATTGAGCTACTTTGACCATCCATTAAATCCATTTCATATGTTATTTAGGTTATATAAAAGCTTTAAACTATATTCCATATACCAGTCTAGTAGTATATTTCAACAAATACAACAAAACAACTAAAATCTACAAGATCTAGCCGATTCAAAACTTGTCAGACGCTGAAAATAATTCTGGGTTTACCCAGATTTCATCTGGTCATGCCCGGTCAACGGGTTTTGACCGATCATAACTTCATATCCACAACAGATCTGATTTTGATTCTTGTACTAGATGAAAGATCTCATACAAGACTACAAAATGAAACACTTAAACAACAAAAATAATAAACACACAACAATCTACAGCCTCTGACATTCACTGTCAGAGAACAAAAAAAATAATTTCCAGATTTTTGAAAACATCAAATCCGAGCCTCTAGATGTTATGGATCTAACATCTAGTAACCCAGATCATCTATTTACACTATATCTAACATGTATAACACAAAAAAACTAACATCTAACATCAGATTTTTGGACAGAACTTGAATTAGGGTTTTATACCTTTTATGATCAATTGATGATTCTAGGCTTCTGATTTGTGGTTGGATTTCGTGGGGCTGTTTTTAGGGACTGAAATACTAGATAAATTCGTGGCTTAAGAGAGAAAATGAGAGTTGGTTATGGGTGGTGCAAAATAAAGCTTCCAAAGTGATTTTCTCTCTCTCCCAATCTATTTATAGACCACTAGATTCATGAATTGGCTGAGCTGTGCTTGTTGCTGTCATTCGAAGAGCATGTGGAGTTGTTGAGGTTGGTGAACCACCTCCCCTAATGTCAAAACCTAAGTTTGTAGCTTCAATAATGCAAAGGGCTTAATGGTCATTTGTCTTTCCAATTTGATGCCTAAATTGTCATTCTTGCAAACCTTTAGGGTTTAACCCTTAGGGTTTAACCCTAAGGTTTAGCATAAATTGTAGGATTTTTCAACTAAGGTTTGCACAAAAAAAAATAAATTAAATAAAATAAAATTACTAAATTTTAGTTTTCTAAAATTTTGAAAATAATTACTTTGTTAATTAAAGTAAGTTTGTAATTATCTAACAAATGGACATTAGGGTTTATTAATCCTAATCATAATTAACTTTGCTAATAAAGCAATTAGGGTTTATTCTTTCGGTAATTAGGGTTACCAAATTACTATTAGGGTTTTCAATTACTAAATTAGAGTTCTAGTTTAGTAATTAGGGTTTAACAATTTAGGGTTTCTAAATTTAATAATTATAATCATAATACTTGCTAATTAATCACATTATCAATACTTACCAACAATCTCAAACTCTAATTTCAAATTAGGTTTTTATAAATATCAAATTATGATTTCTAGAAATTTATATTTCTATTTATCAATTAGGGTTTACCTAATAAATTACAAAATCATATAACACAGTTATATAATAACCCCGCACTCATAATTGAGTTTCAAATAAGGGTTTCTCATTCTCAAAAATTTGTATTTTCTAAATATTAGGGTTTCTGGAATTTTTAATTATGGTTTACCTAATTAATACATTAATACACGACATAAATTATATTACACACTTATAAAACAATCTCACACTCTAATTTGGATCTCAAATTAGGGTTTAACATGATTACTAGGGTTTGGTCAAAATACACCGTAATTGACCAACCATTATCAATACGGTCATACCGTACATATTCATAGCACTGAAAAATCAAAATATAAGTAATATTATATTATTATTCTCATACCTTGACAATAATCCAAAATTAGGGTTTGGATTCCATACCTGATTATTCTTTCATATTTAACCTTAATAATTAAGGTAAAATAATTAACTTAATAATCTGTACTAAAATTCATGTAATAAACTAATTATTATATTTATTCTAAAAATCACTTCATATATTATTTAAATAATATATGATTATATATTCATGGAAAATAATTAATAAAAACATTTCTATCTTAAAATTAATTATTATATCAATAATTCTAAAATAAATTTACTTGTAAATATTCATGTAATAAATATATTTTTATTTTCCACATAAATACATATACACATAATCTTGTACAAATCCTCATCCTTAAAATAAAATAAAAAAAATTATACGCAAAATTAATGATTTATTTATATAGAAAATATCGGGTTGTCACATTCACCCTCCCTTATAAGGATTCCGTCCCCAGAATCACCACTTTAAAACCTATACATAACTGGGAACATAGCATACATAATCTTCGCAAGTAGATCTCAATCAACTTTGATCGAACTGATCTTTAACTAATCACATTAAGCTTGTCTTTCTGATTAAACGGAAATTTGATTCCTAAAAGAACTCAAATTCCTCCCTCAAATTTCTTTATAAAATAATTTACTATAAATAAATAAAAAAATTTCTAATTACGCAAATAAAAATTATTTGAAAATTACCTGGAACTGCATTGCCAGCTGCCACCGTGTCTTGAACCGTCATGTTGAAGACCCTTGATGTTGACTTTGTTGGTTTGTTTGATGATGTCGTTCCCGTGATTGCTAATGTTCCACTACCCTTACCAGTATTCACACTACCTGCCTCTACCCTCCTGTTCGGAGAATCCTTAACCCTATGCTCCAATGATCCACAAATAAAACAACCACTGTTCATTCTAGGATTTGGGCAGTTGGGAGAAATATGGCCCTCCTGCCCGCTAGCTCCACCACTTCCTCCTCCCTGGCCTCCGCTAGCTCCACCACTTCCTTTCTTCGGGAAATCCTTTATCTGGTGCTCTGTTGATCCACAAGAAAAACATCCTATGATCTTCTTTAGTTTTGGGCAATTTGGCGATATGTGCCCCTCTTGACCGTAATTATAACATGTGCTCTTTCCTTTCCAACACTCCCTCTGATGACTTCTTCCACACTTGTTACAAGCTTCAATCCTTTTCTTGAAGTTTCCCTGGTGACTCCCACCTTGATTATTGTTTTTGTTGTTATTGTTTTCCCATTTTCTCTTTTTGGAGTTACTCCCTTCGCTGCTGCTTCCTCCACGATGCTCACTACCAGTGTTCTTGTTTTTTTTCTTCTTCTTATGATATAGACTTAAGGCCTCACTGCCACCTTCCGCAATGATTGCCTTCTCTAACAATATTGCAAAGGAATCAATCTGGAGAACTGATACCTTATTATACAGCCACGACTTTAACCCTTGCTCGAAGCGTTTTGCCTTCCTTTCCTCATCCCCAACTTGGTGCTCCGTAAATTATGTTAATTTGTCAAACTAAGCTGCGTATTACGCCACCGTCATATCTCCTTGTTTTATCTCTAGGAACTTCACTTCCATCCTATTCTTCATACTCTTTGGGAAATAGTTCTCGAAGAACATCATTGTAAACCTTTCCCATGTTATCGTCCCTTCTCCCGCTCTCTGCTGATTAGCTTCCCACCAATAGTTCGCTTTGCCCCTCATCATGTATGTGGAAAATACTTTCTTCTGGTCTTCATCCACATGAGCTATAGTGAAGGCCTTCTCGATCTCCTTGATCCCGGTTAGTCCCTTTGGACAAGGACCCTTCTGGCACTGGCTCTTGTTGTTGTTGTTGTTGGTGTTGAGCTGCCAAGATGGCTTTAAGCTTCTTCATCCTTGATTCTTGGTAGCTTGTTGTGATCCTCTTTGGGTTCTGCATCGAGATTAGATCACCATTGGACATCCTGCTAAGTTGTTCATGAGGCTTGATCTCTTTGAGTACTTAGCAGTTTGTCACTTCTTCCTTGGTGCAACTGATCGTGTGGGAGGTCCGTTTCTGATCTCATCTTGCACTTCTTTACCACATGAGGTTTGCTAAGTCTTTGCATCTTTGGTAGACTTCGTCTGGTACTTAGCATTCCTTTAACCTTACTTGAATGGTATGCAGACATGGTTCTGCATCTGTTCTATTTCAGCTTTTGGTTCATTGTGATTCTCAGAGTGGCTCTCTGGAACTTCTTTGTGCTCTGCCACTTTTCTGAATGCTATCTTCTTGGCCTTCTCGGCTCTCAGCTTAGTTGCCATCTTCAGTGGTATTCTCATCCTTGTTGAGTGAAACTTTAGTCAGTTCAAGTCCTTCCTCAAGTCTGCTTCACTTCCACCTTCGTAGTTTCACTTTCAGTGAGACTTGTTCTGTTCAGCTTTGGTGGAACTCATAGAGTCAACAATATAACATTCCAACAACTCAACGATTCTTCAACTCAATAACTCTTGATCTTTGAAGCTCTAGCTGATATATACTCCTTCACAATCTTCCAATTGGAATATAGCCGTTGGGAGTTATTTGAATTGATTCGCAGATCTTGAGTTATTTGGTGCAGACTGCAGATGTGACATGACATCCCCTTTTCACTTTTTTGACACTGCATTCTACTATTTCACCTACCCCATCAGAAATGTCACTTTAGCGCATTAATTTATTAGTCACCTTTATTTCTTCTTTTTGATTCCTCGATCAGAACATCAAGAGTTGTTCTTCTGCATCGATGTTCTCAATTAGCAACACTCGAATATCAGTCTTCAGATTAAACCGTTTTTAATGCTTCAATCTTTAGATGACCGAAGTCTACGATTCTGATGTAGATGTTCTTGTACCTGATCGTAGTGTGTCTTATTGAATGTTGCTCATTGACTAGTTGAGACAACACTACGATTCTGAAGAGTGTTCATTGGATCTTCAATGTAGAACACCTCTTCCTTCTTTTGTGTCGTGATTCAAAACTTCTGTTTACCTCTACTGATTTCAGGAACTGATTGCTTAACTTCCTGTTCTGGCCTCTTCTGAATAGCAAGACACATCAGATTTGTGGCATGCCCAACTCTCTTTCTCCTTGTGACCTCCCATTGACTTATCATCAATGGTTTGACCCATGCTTAATCACTTTCGCCTTGTTCTTCATAAGCTGGGCAATGTCTTTGTATAAACGGCATCAGTTCCTGCTTTGTTTAGCAAATACTACGATCGTGGTTAATCCCAAGATCGTTGTCTTCTGTTCTCTTGACAGCTACTGCACTTCCTGACTTTCTTTAATCAGTCACTTTTATTGAAGTCTTCTTTTGATTGACTTGTGGAAGACTTCATCTTAAATGGCTTCACAACTCAATCTGGATGTTGATTGGGTTGGTGCTTAGATCTTCTGTTTGCTTATATGCCATTCGTTGAGTTCTCCCTGGTTTCTTTCAGGTGGAATGTATCTTTGTAGCTCAGACCAGAGGCTTCATACTTAGAATATTCTGGGAGTGCTCATTTGTTGAAAATCATGTTGACTCTACGATTCTTCCTTGGCGTTGTGAGTACCTCTGTTGAAGCCGTAGCTGCTGGACAATATGACATACTGCAAGTCTCGTGCCCGCGCGAGGATTACACTGGAGGGGCGCGTGATGCCTGAAGCTGCTGAAATGTTTTATTTTAATTTTCAATTAAAAGGGTTGTAATTGATTAAAACGATATCTGACTTGTGTCAGACATATCTTTGTTTTACTTTTCACGTATTTTCATAGTAGGAACTAGGGTTTACACCTTGAGGGAGATTCCAACGTAGAACAAAGCCAAAACGCCTATTCTTCCAATTCTTCTTGGGATTCTCTATCATTGTGGATTATCATTATTATTTTGCTGGATTTATATGAGGATTTGAACGTTAACTTTGGTCTATAATCAGCAATTGGGTTTGATCGTTTCTATCCTTCATCTTTCAATTGTTTGCTTATTAACCATGTTTAGCTTTGATCCCATAATGGCTTTTGGTTCAGTCATGAACTAAACTCCATTATGGGATTCTAACGGATTTTAATATGTAGTTTAATTGCATGCTTGATTGCTAGGGCTGTTTTACATATCATATAGAATTTCTATCATGATTGTTTTGCATGTATGAATGCTTGATCACCATTCGTTTCAATACTTGTATGGAATTGACAATGAACATGCAAGTATGGATTGTAATCATTATAGCATATGTATATGGGGCTGGTTTATATGGCTTGTGCGTATTCGTGAACCAGATAGACATATACTGTTTCACCGTATGAGTTAAAATAAGGGCTTGTGCTTAAATTCAGTATAATTTCAATTTCACATAGACATATAGTGATTTTGGTTATATTGATGATTACATGGAGTCTATCATTTGTGGATGCTGTGTAAGTAGGTCTTAGTACATTTAAAATGGCTATGACTTTATTAGTGCTCTTGGCTACTTTCCTTTGATATGTGAATAATTCTTGCATGATAGTGGTAATTAGATGAAGTGTTAAATGAAGTTAGGATCCCATTATTTTAAGACTTGGTTTATTTCATTATTATTCTTGTTTTAGTTGTTATATACAATTAGAGTAATTCACCAATTATAGTCATTAGTTTAAGCAAATAAGTATAATGATTTAATTGATGCATAGTAGTTTAAATTTGACAACTTTCTCTGTGGGATCGATACTCTACTTACTCTATATTACTTGTTGACACATGTATGCTTGCATAAGTTAGAACTCTTTTATCAGAACTGAAAAAGAGGCAACAAGTTTTTGGCGCCGTTACCGGGGAAAGGCGTTAATTTAAATAATTATCACCAGTTTCAAGCTATATTGTATGACTTAGATAATTCTGATCGTTTCTCATTTCTATTTTTGTTTTGTTTTTGGTTTCAGGTACTTGTAGATTTTTATGCACACGAGATCATCCAACTCAGAATTAACACCAACATAGGATAACATTAATGGAAGAGGTTGGAAAGCAAGTGTGCGGAGAAATTTGCAAGCTCAGTTAGAGAGTCCTACAGTTAGTATGGCAGAAGAACAGAGAATTGAGGAAAGAGAAGAGCACCAGGATCTAAGGGACTATTCCATGCCAAATATAAACGGACTACAGTCTAGCATCGTCAGGCCTGCAATAGCAGCAAATATTTTTGAGATTAAACCGGGCACTATTCAAATGGTGCAAAATTCGGTACAGTTTGGGGGTGCTGCTGCGGATGATCCGAATGAACACCTGTTGAGTTTCATCGAGATTTGTGATACATTCAGATACAATGGTGTGACGGAGGATGCTATCAGACTTAGGCTATTCCCATTCTCATTGAGGGATAAAGCTAGAGGTTGGCTACATTCTTTGCCGTCAGGGTCAATCACTACATTGGAGGACTTAGCACAGAAATTTTTAGCCAAGTTCTTCCTAACGGCTAAGACTGCAAAAATGAGGACAACTATCTCGCAGTTTGAGCAAAAACAGGGCAAGTCCTTATATGAGGCATGGGAGAGATATAAAGAGATGCTGAGGAAGTGTCCACATCACGGTATGCCAGATTGGATGGTGATCAACTCATTTTATAATGGATTGGGATGGCAGTCGAGACCTGTTGTGGATGCAGCTGCAGGAGGGGCATTATGGGCAAAGAGCTATGACGAGGCCTATACACTTATCAAGACTATGGCTGCAAATGATTACTAGAATCCTACATCTTGGATGCCACATCCCAAAGTTGCAGGTGTGTTGGAGGTAGATGCTATTACCCAGTTGTCGGCACAGATGGCAGCGATGGCAAATAAGATAGATACACTGGCAGAGAGCAAAGTGAAAACAGTTGCTTTCGTATATGAGATTTGTGTAGGGTCACACTCGACGAATCAATGTGTTATCATCTCGGAGTCGGTATAATATGTGGGCAATTACAGGAAAGATCAAGGACAGTTTCAAAACATATACCACCCCAACAACCGAAATCATCCAAACTTTAGTTGGTCAAATAACCAAGGACATTAGCAGAATCAGTTTCAGCCGAACCAACAGTTTCAGCCAAGTCATCTCAGCCATAGTTTCATCAAAACCACCGTTTCCACTGGGATTTTCTCAACAACAACAACATCACACTCCAGCTACACTAAAGCCAGAAAAGAAATCAGAAATGGAGGAGATGAATTCAAATCATAAATAGAAAAGAGCAAGTTCTGCAGAAAAAAGTTATACCTTCGGTAAAGGTGTTATGGAAGAACCACGATGCCGAAGAAGTAACGTGGGAAATTGAAGAAAAGACGAGGATGGATTATTCTTAGTTGTTTGTTTAATATTTTAACCGAGATTCTGGGGACAGAATCCTTATAAGGAGGTGTGAATGTAACGACCAAGAAATTTGGATTTATTGTAAAATAATTTTATTTAATTTAATAATGAATAAAATTATATTATATGTTATTATTATGTGTTAGTAAGATGAAGGTTGTTTTATAACCTAGATATGTCGGAATATCGTAGTATTCTGGCAACGTGAAGGAATTAAAGTGTTTGAATTTCTAAGATGAAAATAAAAGTTTTCTGAGAAATTTCCCAAAAAACACTATTCACTGATTTCTGCTCGGGAATTGTTTTTGAACTTCCGAGAAATACGTAATGATAGGATAATACAGAAGGATGGAATACGTAATAATATTTCAGTTATGGCTAACGCAGATTTTTGCCTGCGGACTAAATTTAAGAACGTTAGGGAAAGTAAAGCATTAACAAGTAAACGATGATCGTATGATGCGTAAGTATTGTACGAGATAATAAATACGAGGTATTATACGAGTATGTATGAATAATGGTATATCGTATATAATGAATAAGTATACGAGTTAGCATACGAGAATAATACGTAGACAATACGTTATAAGTATTAAGCAATGGTATTGGACTTGTAGGATTTGGTAGGAATTGTACAATCCCAAGTGTAGGAAATGTTAAGCCCAAATGATAAGTTAAAGTTAGTTAAATCTAAAGCCCAAAGCAAGAACCAGATCTGTGGATCGAACCAATGGGTCAATGTGCAAAAAAAACCCATGGGGCAACCCATGTGGGCCCCATAGGTGAGTAATGGTTAACCATGCCTGGTGAGCAAGTAAGAGATAAGTTGTGTGATGGCCAAGAATGGAATAGTAAGGAGGTGGTTTAAGGAGGTGGGATGACCTCTTGATCATAATACCATCAATTAGGAAATTCTATAAATAGAAGATGTTGTAGTTTATTTTTTCCTTGTTTAAAATTCACCAACAACTTAGAGCTTATTCATTTGAGAGAAAAAGTAAGAAAAGCTAGTCTTTGATAATCCAAGAAGGAAGAAGAAGAACAAAGTTTGATCATTAAGGGTAAGAATCCTAGACCATTAATCATCCATCTCTTCAGTTATAGTTTGATAGAGAAGTGTTGATTAGTGGAGCATGTATGATAAGAAATGATATGAATGACTAATCAATAGACCTAAACCTTAATAAGCTATGTACAAGTAATTCATACTTATTTAAGTTATGGACTAATGAAGAACATGTAAGAATTTGTCATGTGTATAATTTAATGAAATATGTTTGGTTAGGATATTAGCATGATGGAATGAATCCATTTGGAACGATGTAAAAATCTCAAGTAACGAAGTTATGACGAATTTACGAGATTAGACGATAATCGTCAAAATCGTGAAATTCTCGGAATGGAAGTTAAAAGTTAGTATTGAACTCAGAAACATTGGTTTTCGATGGAGAATAGTCAAAATTTTCATTTTAGATTTGCGGACTCAAAAATGGTTAAATTCTAACTTAGAACTAAGAAACGAGCTATGAACGTTCACGAACACTTATCGTTTTTATAAAAAACGGACTTAAAAGGTGAATTTTGTGTTAACGGGTTCAAAAATATAAAATTCCTACATGAACATTTAGTTCATGTGATTTGTGAGCTAATTGCTTTTGAACGAGCCAATTTAGACTTAAAATGAACAAGTTATGAGACCGGGAAATTCACATAACAAAAGAACTGCAAATATTTTCTGAGGCTCAGGGTCCGCGCCGCAGAGCGACCAAAGAGGAAAGGTCGGCGTTCGTAGCGCCAGGCCGAGTACTCAACCACTGCAAAGTTGTGACGCCCCCAAAATTAGGTATACATCACCCATCTTGAGTCGCCAGATACATGGTACAGAATTCAAATACAACTTACTAATACCACTGTCGTGTACAATACGACAAAATATAACTGTGAGTTTGAATACAATTATTGTCTACTAGAGATCATACAAACTCAAAAGGAGTCCTCAATACAATTATTGTCACACTATTTAACAGAATAGTGAGGACTACTAATACTATTCTCTGGTCCATCACTCTGTTCCCCGACTGGTCCCAGCTATATTCTCATTTCCTGAAGAGAACAGTGAAAGAAAGGGTGAGCTCAACTAGCCCAGTAAGAAATATTATGACTAAGAAAATGCAGAATAAATTATCATTAGCCTTCAACAGTGTTAAACTGATAAAATATAATAAACATCAAGTTTAACTGCAGCAGAATCAACAATCCATTAAAAGAGTCAAGTAGAAAATAAAATCTACTATCTTTTATGATTTAAAAGGTTTTTCATCACTGCTATAGCTGAGACTCAGCTTAATAAATATTCCACATCATCGAATCACCCCTGCACTACGGCCAAGGATATTTTTTAGTATCACGACCACAATTATTCATGCACTACGGGCCAAGAATATTTGTGTATTCATTAATGGTCATGATCATGCCAACAACTATCCATCAATGCACTACGGAAAATGAGACTTTTACCACATCATTTATAACATTACGGTCATGATTACACCGAATAATCCCTGGTCATAATCATACCAAGTCCATCTATGCACTACAGGCCACAGATGACTTTCAAATATAAATAAGAGGATGATGACAATGATATAAGAATTCAATAAAACAAGTTCAAGAATTATTTTATCCAGGAATTATTAACGTCCAAATTGTCAACACGATACTGTTTTGTGGTGTAAAATTCAAGAATGATCAGAAGAATATTTCCATGAAAGGATACTGGATGAAGCGCAAATATCAAGGATATTCCACTAATTTCATGGAGTATAGAAGTCAGAATTTTAATCAACTGAGTAATACCGAATACAATAACAAAAGATATCACCATGCATGCGATAGAGACCGCACAAACAGGTTATTCCGGTAGAATAATAATAACGGAACCAGGTCAGGTGAAATTCACACCGACAGGATGTTCCAACAGAATAATAAATGTTGAATAGTAAATGATGGAACCAGGTCCGGCGTATAGAACAGACAGGATATTTCGACAGAAATGTAAAGACGGAATAGTAAATGGAACCAGGTCCGGCGTATAGCATAGACAGGATATTCCAACAGAAATATAAAGACATAATAGTAAATGGATGTCACCAAGTATAGGGTATTCCGCGTATACAGGTTATTCCAACAAAATAACAATGAATGGAATAACATAAGGATTTCACCAAGTATAGGGTATTCCGCGTATACAGGTCATGTATAGGGTATGCCACTTTTACAGGTTATTCCAACAGAATAGCAAATAATGGAATAACATAAGTTCTCTTCAAGAAGAAAGAATAACACCCCTTACCTTATTAGGAGATTGAATACTGCAATAGTGTAGTAACCGAATACTCTTCTTCTTTCTCTCTTACTCTCTCTATACTTTCTCTCTCTATAGCTTGAACGAATTCGTGAAAAATAATGAAGCCCTAGGCCTCTATTTATAGAAGATTTATTACTATTTACGAAAGTATTTACTATTTACGAAGGTAATTACTATTGACGAAGGTAATTACTATTGACAAAGGTAATTACTATTTACGAAGGTAATTACTATTTATGAAGGTAATTACTATTTACGAAGGTAATTACTATTTACGAAGGTAATTACTATTTATGAAAGAGACTCTTAGATGATGACATATGGCCCCCCATAAATAATTAAACTTACCACAAACGTCTAATAATAGACTCTTTATATACATCAAGGATTGAATAAAAATTACCAGAAATCATTTTATTTTAATCAACACATATTTAATCTTTCAATAATTATTAATCATTTATAACTTGTCGTCTCAATTATTGTTTAAATAATATAACATATTATACAGATGATTCTGTGACAATAATTGAATCAATAATATAAGAGATATGATGCAGCAATTACTGTAGCAATAATTGAGTATAGCTGAGTGACTTCTCACGTAAGCATCAATAATCAATACCGTATGCTACTATGCAGCAACGCGTATTACTGTACTTTTACTACCGAGTAGTTCAACAGTTTTAACGGTAACACCTCCGCCGTTATTTTATAGAAAGATAATTTTTTTGTTTTCTAACTACGACAATACTTCCGTTGTGGGGTCCACCAATAATTGTAACGTCGTACGAATATTCCCCGACAAAAAAAATATTCCCCGACCAAACGAATATTTTATAACAACTTGCGTACTTTGCAAAATTTATAAATATTACCCACAACTATAACATTATATCAAATTTATTCCATAATATTCAAAAATAATAAATTTAAAAATTCATCTTTATTTATAAAAACTGGGGTCTTACAACCTCCCCTTTTTATGAAATTTCGCCCTCGAAATTAGGGTACGTACCTGGTATATCGAAGAGGTAAGGATACCTTGATTTCATTTCAGATTCTAACTCCCAAGTCATTTCCTCAACATCGTGGTTTCTCCACAAAACTTTGACTTGAGGTATAACCTTGGAGCGTAGAATATGTTCCTTCTTATCCAAGATTTGAACAGGAATCTCTTCATACGTCAAATCTTCCGCTATTTCGTCCGTTTTCTAACTCAATAATGTGGTTTGGGTCTTTCACATATTTACGTAACATGGATATGTGAAAAACGTTATGAACACGAGACATACTTGGCGGTAAAGCAAGTCTATGGGCTACAGTTCCTATTCGATCGAGGATTAAAAATGGACCGATGAATCGAGGATTGAGTTTCCTCTCTTTCCAAATCTTGTAACTCCTTTCCATGGAGTAACACGTAACAACACATGATCTCCTATATTGAATTCCACGTCCTTTCGATGAAGATCAACATAACTCTTTTGTCGACTTTGTGAGGTTTTTATACGTTGTCGGATCGTTTGAATCTTTTTCGTAGTCATACGTACCAACTCTGGTCCCAACAACGTTGCTTCACCCACCTCATCCCAACATACTGGAGAACGACACTTTCTTCCATACAACACTTCGAATGGAGCCATGCCAATACTTGCTTGATAACTATTGTTGTAGGAAAACTCCACCAATGGTAAGAACTTGTCCCAACTTCCCTTGAAATCAAGGACACAGAGTCTTAATAGATCTTCAAGAGTTTGAATAGTCCTCTCCGACTGTCCGTCCGTCTGAGGATGATATGCCGAGCTAAATCGTATGTCTGTGCCCATAGCTTTTTTCAAACTAACCCAAAATCGTGAAGTAAATCTTGGATCTCGATCAGAAACTATGGATACCGGCATACCATGCAGTCTTACAATTTCGTTTATGTACATACGAGCAAGACGTTCAAGTGTATAAGTTTCTCGTATCGGTAAGAAATGAGCAGACTTGGTCAATCTATCAACAATGACCCAAATCGCATCTATGCCTTGAGAAACCTTAGGAAGACCGGTAACGAAATCCATGGTAATGTTCTCCCACTTCCATTCTGGAATTTCAAGTGGTTACAATGGACCTTTTGGTACTTGATGCTCCGCTTTAACTCGTTGACAAGTTAGACACCTTGAGATAAACAACGCTATCTCTCTCTTCATATTGCTCCACCAAAATGTATGACGAATATCATGATACATTTTGGTACTCCCAGGATGGATTGCAAACGGTGCATTGTGCGCCTCCATTACGATTTTATACTTTAAATCAGGGTCGTTAGGAACACAAAGTCTGGAGTTGACTCGAAGTATTCCTTCTTCATCGATTCTTGCTTCCGGCATAGCACCCTCTTGCACTTTCTTCCTCATACGCATCAGCTCCAGGTCTGTATCTTGAGCAGCTTTAACTTTATCGATTAAAGTCGGTTCTATTCGTATATTCGCCATCGTCACATGCGTCCCTAGAGTCTTTAACTCATTCTCCATCCTTTGCAAGTCACACAAAATGGGCCCTTGCGTTGACAATATCGCACTCGTACTTGCATGTGATCTTCTACTCAATGCGTCAGTTACCACGTTTGCTTTTCCAGGATGGTATTGGATGGTATGATCATAATCTTTCAACATTTCAAGCCAACGTCGTTGTCGCATGTTGAGTTCCTTTTGAGTGAAGAAATATTTGAGGCTTTTATGATCCGTAAAGATCTCCACTTTCTCCCCATACAAGTAATGCCTCCAAATTTTAAGTGTAAAGACAACAGCTGCTAACTCTAGATCATGAGTAGGATAATTCTTCTCATATTCTTTGAGTTGTCGGAGGCATAGGCTATGACTTTTCCATGTTGCATGAGAACACATCCCAGCCCTTTGCCCGAAGCATCGCTGTAGATGACAAATCCCTCCGAGCCAGATGGTATTGTTAGAACATGTGCTGAAATGAGTCTCCTCTTGAGTTCTTGAAAACTCTTCTCACATTCTTCGCTCCAACCGAACTTTGTATCTTTCCGAGTCAGCTGAGTCAATGGATTAGCAATTCGAGAAAATCCTTCCACGAATCTCCGATAATAACCAGCTAAACCGAGAAAGCTACGTACTTCGGTCACTGATTTAGGTTGCTCCCAGCTTTGAATAGCTTCAATCTTTGCTGGGTCAACAGATATTCCATGACTTAATACCACGTGCCCAAGGAATGCTACTTCCTAAAGCAGAACTCGCATTTCTTCAACTTGGCATAAAGCTTATATTCACGAAAACTTTTGGAGTGTCAGCCTCAAGTGTTGGTCATGATCTTCACGCTTTTGGAATAAATAAGGAGTCATCAATAAAGACGACCACAAAGTGATCCAAATATTCCTTGAATACTCGGTTTCCATCATATCCATGAAGGCAGCAGGAGCATTAGTCAATCCAAAGGACATGACTAGGAATTTATAATGCCCGTACCGAGTTCTGAAAGCCGCTTTGGAATGTCATCGGTTCTAATCTTCAATTGGTGATACCCGAAACGAAGATCAATCTTTGAAAATAATTTGGCTCCTTGCAACTGGTCAAACAGGTCATCATTCGTGGCAATGGATACCGTATTTTGAGTGGTGACATGATTCAACTCCCGATAATCAATACATAGTCGCATACTCCCATCTTTCTTTTTTCACGAATAGAACAGGAGCACCCCAAGGAGAAGTACTAGGACGAATAAAGCCAATGTTAACAATTCCGACAGTTGGGTTTTTAACTCCTGAAGTTCAATAGGAGCCATTCGATATGGGGCTTTAGAAATGGGTTTTGTACCGGGTTCAAGGTCGATACAAAATTCAATCTCACGCTCTGGGGGTAGGCCAGGAAGTTCTTCGGGGAATACGTCAGGAAATTCATTAACAATAGAAATATCGTTCAAAACTGACGTATTTTTGTTTAAATCTGTGACATGAGCTAAGAAAGCTTGACATCCGTTTTTCAATAAACGAATAGCTTTATGGCTTGAGATGACCGTGATTGATTTTAATGGTTTGGTCGCTTGAATTCGCATAATAGGTTGATTAGGAATATGAAAGCTAACAACCTTATGGAAACAATCAATTTTTGCATGATGAGTAGTTAACCAATCAATCCCTAGAATCACGTCAAATGCAAGTATTTTCAATGAAATAAGATCTACAGGTAATGTGAGGGTACCGATTTGAACCAAACAAGACTTATAAACAGTGGATGTAATGAAGGTTTCTCCCAACGGAGTTTCCACAGATAAGTCAAAGTCTAATTTCTCCGGAGTCAAATTTAATCGATGAGCGCAAGTAGGAGAATAAAAGAAATGGGTAGAACCGTATCAAATAAAGTATAGACTTTCGTTAGAGTTTATGATAAGCTTACCCGTGATGACCTCATTCGGGTTCCTTGCTTTTTGGGAGGTCACAACAACGCTCTCCCTTGTACTACTGGCTTGACCTTTCTGGGACGGCCTTTGATCCCTCCACGCTTGTTGTCACCGCTTCGATGACCACTCTCGCTGGTATTATAATTTTGCCGGCTGCTC
>JAINUV010000097.1:0-137940 GCA_020205505.1 Panax japonicus | reverse complement strand
TTATCCATGAAGAGAACTTCTGTTATTCCATTCTTTATTATTCTGTTGGAAAACCTGTATACGCGGGCTATCCTATACTTGGTGAAATTCTTCTGTTGTTCCATTCTTTATCATTTTGTTGGAACATCCTGTCTGTACGTTCTACGCCGGACCTGGTTCCATCTTTATTATTCTGTTGGAATATCCTGTCTGTGCATTTTACGCCGGACCTGGTTCCGTCTTTATTATTCTGTTAGAATATCTTGTCTGTGCGTTTTATGTCGGACCTGATTCCATCTTTATTATTCTGTTGGAATATCCCGTCTGTGCGTTTTACGCCGGACCTGATCCTGTTATTTATTATTCTGTTGGAATAACCTGCTCGTGCGGTCTATTGCATGCCTGGTGATTTTTTGTTATTCCATTCCTTATTATACTCAGTTGGTTAAAGTTTTGACTTCTATACTCAATGAAATTTATGGAATACCTTGATATTTGCGCTTCATCCAGTATCTTTTCATGGAAATGTTTTTCTGAGCATTCTTGAATTTTACTCTACAAAGCAGTATCATGTTGACAATTTGGACGTTATTAGTTCCTGGATAAATTAATTCTTGAACTTGTTTTATTGAATTCTTATATCATTGTCATCATCCTCATGTTTATATTATGTTGAAAGTCATCTCTGGCCTATAGTGCATAAATGGACTTGGTATGATTATGACCAGGGATTATTCGGTGTAATCATGACCGTAATGTTACAAATGATGTGGAAAAAGTCCTCATTGGCCCGTAGAGCATTGATGGACAGTTGTTGCATGATCGATGACCATTATTGAATACACAAATATTCTGGACCATAGTGCTTAGATAATTGTTGTCGTGATACTAAAGAATATCCTTGGCCGCAGTGCAAGGGTGATTCGATGATGTGGATTATTTATTAAGCTGAGTCTCAGCAATAAAAGTGATGAAAAACCTTCTAAATCATAAAGATAATAGATTTTATTCTCTATTTGACTCTTTTAATGGATTGCTTGTTCCGCTGTAGTTAAACTGATGGTTGTTATATTGTACAGTTTAACACTGTTGAAGGCTAACGATAATATATTCTGCATTATCTTAGTCATAATATTTCCTACTGGGCTAGTTGAGCTCACCCTTTTACTTTCATTGTTCTTTTCCAGGAAATGAGAACGTAGCAGGGACTAGTCGGGAACACGGAGGTGACGGGCCATATGATTAGCATTAGTAGTCCTCACTATTCAGTGAAATAGTGTGATAATAATTTTAATGAGGACTCCTTTTAAGTTTGTATAATCTCTAGTAGACAATATTTGTATTCAAACTCACAGCTTATGTTTTGTCGTATTGTACACGACAGTTGATTTATTAAGTTGTATTTGAATTCTGTACCATGTATCTGGCGACTCAAGATGGGTGATGTATACGTATTTTGGGGGCGTCACAATGTCTAGTTTTAAGTTTGGGGGCATTTTAGTGTCGTATTGGCATATAGTTAGTTATCTGCATGGTAGTTCGTTTTTTTTTGTGTTAGCGTTGTGTTTTTTTAGGTTGCATATAATACATGGTAGTTATTTGCATATTCATATATGTGTTGTATTAGTATGTGTTAATGTAGTATAATTGCATTTTTTTGCATGATCTGTGTGATCGGTTGGTGTGGTCTTAGCCTCGACCTTATGATAAAAATTGGTTTTGCATGTTAAACTTGAACATTGTGATAATTGATGATGAGTTCTAATTTTAACATGAAGAAAATCTAAGCCTGTCTGAAATTTATGTAACCGGTTAGCACTTATAGTTTAAACTGTTTTAATCCACTTGGTTCAAGGGTTTCATAATTTGTTTATGAGGGAAAATTTTAGTTAAAATTTAAGGAAATTAGTGAACTGGCGGTAAAGGTTGGAATGACGTAAAAGCTTGAGTTTGGGGGAATCTATGGGATATATATATACAAAATGAAAATGAAAAAAAAGAAATGATGAAAAGAAAAAAAAAAAAAAATAGAAATCCAGAAAAAGAAAAAAAGTGAATAAACATCGTGGCATGCTTGTCCTAGTTTTGTGGCCTTTGCGACTTGAGTAAGTAAGCCCGAGGGAATTGTCTTTACACCTAGCGCTCTAAGGTCTTAATGGCTTGGGAGTCGTTGGTCGAAAGCTCGTTAAGGTAGCACTGAAAAGCCTAAGGGAAGAAGACATGCACAACCATGAGAAAAATAAAAATTGAATAAAACACGAGAAAGAGCAAAAATGCCCACATGGTTGAATAAAAGTATAAATAAATATTGTATTTACCCTTAGACTTGGTAATTGCTTAGTTTTAACTGGAGTAGTCCTGTTCACAAAATTAATTGAATTGAAACTGAAATTTTCCTTCTAAGAAGTTTTTATGTGATTATCTTGAACTGTGGTTGGTTAGAATGGTTAACAAGCACACACGCACAACATGGGTGATGACAGGTTTGGATTGACTAACTGGTTAGAGTTATGGACTTTGATTTGATCGGATAAATTATTTGAGTATCATTGGTATCTTTGAGGCCTGTTGCTATATATCATATTGCTTTATTACTGAGTTGTAGGTATATTAGTAAGTAGATCATGCATATGCATTCATGTATTTAATTTAGTTTTTTTTTTCTTTTGTGTTTTTGCTTGAGGACAAGCAAAGGTTTAAGTTTGAGGTTATTTGATGAGTGAGTTTTATACTCATAATTGAGTGCATTTGAACTTAATCTTTTGGATGTTTTTAAGTGTTTATGTCTATTCATAGCATGTTTTATGTTGTTTTGTAGGAATTGGGACAAACGTTACTTGGATCGACGTTTGGGGGTGGCTAGATGCGCGTTTTCGGCTTGCCATTTACACAACATTCACTTCAGAGCCAATTTGAGTATTGATCAGACCTTATTTCGAAACACTTAAAGAATGAAAGTTTAGATATACGTCCTTCTCTCTTTTTGGAACATCTTGAATCATCAAAATCGGAGTTCGGGCGAAGAAGTTATGGCCATTTCCCAAAGGGACGTCGGAGCAGAAAATTTCCAGAATTGTTCCAGCGCTGGGGGCGCCCAACTCAAGCTTATTTGCAGTGCCGGGGCACTAGGGGACAAATTCCAGCACCGTGAACAGTGCTGGGGAAGAGGTTGGGCAAGCTTGGACGCGTTTTGGGGCAAATTTTGACACCTTTTTGACTCCAATTGGATTGGTGTTGTTTAAGCTAAAAATTGGACTTTTAACCTATAAATACATGATGTAAGGCATAAAAATAAAGTGGGATTACATAGATTAGACTAGATAAAACACTTCATTGGATTAGAATATAAACCCTACTTCTTAATTAGCATTGGAGATTGAAGCAAATTGAAGAACACTGAAGATCAAGAGCAAGAGCAAGAGGAGAGCATCAGATTTGATGACAACAGATTCTATTCTTTATCTTATCATACTTTTATCCTTATGTCTATTCAGTTTTGGATTCTTGGTTTCAATCATTAATTACGAACTAACTCTTTTTTTAAGATTCCAATTGAACATTTTATGTCTATAAATTAGTTTATTTGATTTATTCCAATTATTTATGTCAAAGTGAATTGTTTATCTTGTCTTGAGCTTATTGATTAATTATCTGATCAGTAATTACCTTGTTACTCTAGAAGGAATTGAAGAGGAATTCTAGGGTTAGAACTGGGCATGATAACATGTGACTTAGTTATTTGCATGGTGAATAATTAGGTTTGTGAATTGAATGGAAATATATGCTCACCGCATGTAACACATAAAGAATTGGAATTGAAGGAGTTTAATTCAATTGTTTTGCATAGGAATATAACAAGATTAATCTGGATTAAATAGAAGTCAATTGTTCACTTGGAAAAGGACTTTTGGCATTTGAGAATTCCTGTTAACAATTCAGTAGGCATAATAATTGGAATAATTGGATAATTGATTTATAGTTCATAATTGGGGATATTGAAGTCTTAATCTTTATTTATCTGAATTTAGTCATAAAGCAATTCAGTTAATTAGTTAATTTAGTTTTCTTAATTAGAAAAAATCACGATTTGAGATTGTTTAAATAAATTAGTTTGGTTAAGAATTAGTACTTGATGATTTTTATTAAATAATTCCTCGTGGGAACGATACTGTACTTTCACTTTATTACTTGTTGACCATGTATACTTGTACGTATTCATTGATTGCGAAATCGACCAACACTAACACGCTCACAGGCGCAAACATGGAAGCCTCTCATAGGCCCAAAACTGCCAACACAAAGGCAAACACCTACGGCACCCCTATGTGGGCCCACCCCTCCGGCTCGGTCCAGTTCAAATTGCAAAGGAGTTCTTGCAGACTAGAAAGGTTAAATCAAGAATAAACGCACCACGCGATTGAGCAAAACAACATACAATCCTGTTCTTCTCAGATGAAACTTTGAGTCTTTACATCGCTCATTGGTAGTCACCCGAACCCGAGGTATACCCTGCCAATGATGTCATTTGTTACAAATCACATCCGGTAATACCTTGTACATATTCGATGCTGCCAACTCCAGGTCATTACCCTAAAAGATTAACGTGATCCCCGACGGGGTTACAACGTAGATCCCTGACGGGGGTTACAACGTGAGTCCCCGACGGGGGTTACAACGTGAGTCCCTGACAGGGTTTACAACGTAGATCCCCGACGGAGGTTACAACGTGAGTCCCCGACGGGGATTACAACGTTAAGCCCCGGTAGGGGATTAAAACGTAAATTCAAGTCGTTGACACACATATCAACGAAGGTCAAGCAGCCTTGACGTTATTTCAGTCGATAGCAATTAAACCTATTAGAGCTCTAGAGCTATTCGAGGATTTCATGCTCGATTACTTATATCCCCCAGCGGATCCCTGGCGGGGGTCACAACGCAATGTTTTGCTGATTCACACGTCAGTGAAGGTCAAGCAACCTTGACAATCTACCCACAGAGTATCAGCCATTGATTCACACGTCAGCGAAGGTCAAACAACCTTAACAGTATATCCCACATGATTTTTCAGTCGTTGATTCACATGTCGGTGAAGTACACATCAACGAAGGTCAGGCATCCCTGACAACATTTGTTGTTGGCAGTAAATTCAACAGAATCTTGACATATTCTGGCGATACTAACCAGGAAAGGTCAACGTTATCAAGGAGGATTGATGATGGAATCTGTTATACACATCCTCAAACAGACCAAGCTTTATCACCATAGATCTCTTACACATAAGAGGTACATATCCGGGATCAAGTCATTATCAAGGACCTAGGAATTTGATGATAACCCCAACATCAACATCCTAACAGATTCAGTTTACACATCAAATCTGGTCATCATTGCCAATCCTCAGTTGAAGCAACAGGGAGCCAGCAATCATCCCTAACATGTTGGGCTACAACCCCGTACACATGCATCATACATTTGCATCATGTTGCTACATGCAGTACCATGTTTATATTGTTGCGTTTCAAGTGTCTGGGATTATTTATCCTACCCATGCATCTCCATGCATGAGTATAATAAAGAGGGGCATCTGTAGACACTCAAAATTTTCTGTACTATTGTCACTAACATTGCAGGAGGACATATTCATCTTTTAAGAGGGAACCCTGAAAGACAATCCATATCCATATCCCTACCGGATAATACCGGAAGTTCAGCATCAACCCCGGAGCATTCTGGGAGTAAAAATTCCAACCTCGGATATAACCCTGAGGCGTGCAGATCCAATACCGGAACACACACAGGAAAAGACCGATTAATCTCGGAGATAACCCCAAGGTATCCAGTCTCAGTCCCAACCATGGGAATAGCCACCAACCTTGGTGATAACCCCAAGGAATGCAGTTTCGGCGATAACCCCAAAATTGCTTGTTTTAAATGCGACCAGCTTCAATCTCGACGCTCACAACGAGATACTCTATACCAACCCGGAGATAAAACCGGGAGGACAGGCACACCTCAAAGATGACATTGAGGACCTTCAATAATTGCAGCAGTACAATCTCAGCGAAGCACTAAGCAACGTCTGCTTTATCAGCCCAAACCGGTGACAACATCGGTGAGGGGCAACATCGTCATGTCGCTAACACGATGCCACGCCACATCGTCTCAATATTTCATACATATCTCTACGTAATGATGTCCCACAAGAATTAAGGATAATTAATCCCGAGTGACTATTGTACGGGGTAACGGATAGAATTTGAAACTTAAAGACCGAAGGGCATCGTCCTATCTTCAATGAATTCGTACAAACTCTAATCATATGCCATTGTACAACTCTCGACAACGGCGGTCTGAAATTGGTCATGTATACCTCAATCAGATGCCCGGATTGAACTTCTGAAAGTTTGAGTGAACATTACAGTACCCGAGTGCACGTACTACGAGATGACCCGACCCGAGAAACCCGGGCCCACCCAGGTTGCCTCTGGTACACCTACGGCTGAGCCGCATCCTCTATAAATAGAGGGCTTGTGGTGGCCATTTTGCAAGAGAAAACGGCGAGGAAGCCCTGCCCAATTTATTTTGCACTCACCCCCATACAGTGTACTTTCTCATTTTAAACACCTGTGAGCTCATATATAGCTACTTTTATACCTAAAAAAGTTAATGTTTACCCACTTTAAAGATATAGAAGTCTTCTTTGGCAGTCAACTGTAAGCCTTCTCACACACTTTAAAGCCTTTCTCTTCATCTCTGCACACACCCTTCTTCACGTTGAGAGTCGTGTCGCGCGCATTTGCCCGGACTTCGGTCCGTGGTTTTCTTTCAGTTTATATATATATATGGATTAACATTATCGAGTTATGCTTCGATTGAGCCTAGACTTCGGTCTGGAGCGTTATTTACTTTAATATATATATATATACTTATATATATTAACTGTGTGTCGAACTTTGTTCGATGAGCCTAGACTTTCGGTCTGGAGCGTTTATTTGCTTTAATATATATATATATATATATACTTATATATATTAACTATGCGTCGAACTCTGTTCGATGAGCCTAAACTTCGGTCTGGAGCATTTATTTGCTTTAATATATATATATATAGGGATTCCATCCACAGCAACCGGTTGTTGGGGAACAACCCATTTTGGTCAGCCGCTACTACCTGTACCGGCTTATAAAAAAAATTGTCTAAGGCCGGTACAGGTAGTAGCGGCTGGCCAAAATGGGTTGCTCCCCAACAACCAGTTGCTGTGGATGGAATCCCATATATATATATATATATATATATATATATATATATATATATATATATATATATATATATATTATATATATATATATATATATATACAGATGAGCCTAGATTTTACATCCGGTGTGTTTATTCGCTTATATATATATATATATGAATTGTTGTCGAACTTTATTCGATGAGCCTGGATTTTACATCCGGTGCGTTTATCGCTTTTATATATATATATATATATATATATATATATATATATATATATATATATATATATATATATATATATATACACACACACATATTTTCGTCCCACCTGGAGTTTACTTCGTGGCAATTGATCGCTTTGTACAGTTTTCTTTACATTTTGTCCTGCCTGAAGTTTACTTCGTGACAGTTGATCGCTTTGTACAACTTTCTTTATATTTTATCCTGCCTGGAGTTTACTTCGTGCCAGTTGATTGCTTTGTACAGCTTTCTTTACATTTTGTCCCGCCTGGAGTTTCCTTCGTGGCGGTGACTGTATTTACAGCTTTATTTACGTTTCTTCCCGCCTAGAGTTTCCTCCGTGGCAGTTGATAACTTTTACAGCTTTATTTACATTTCTGATCCCCATGGATGTGTTTCGTGGTTGGTGATCATGTCTATATATATATATATATATATATATATATATATATATATATATATATATATATATATATATAATAAACATTTAGAGAAGGGATTACAGTATATCCTAGACTAAATGTTTGAGAGGGAAGAACGAAGTGTTGAAGGACTTCGTCTTCATCTTCTAACTAAGAAGATCGAAGCTGAAAGCTTCGTCTCCGGCTAACTAGAGAGAAGGGAGAGCGGACCTCGGAAGAGCGTTCTCTAGAGAGAGAAGCTCTGATGAGGTTTATTCAAAACCTAAAAAACTCTAACACTTGAGTTTCTTTAAATAGAAAACTGAAAAGTAAATTACTATTGAATCACGCAGGATTCACTATTACATTAACTGAAGTAAAAGTAATTTACTTAAGTAAAAGTAAAACGTAAGAAACATTTTATATTTACCTTACATTGGTGAAAGTTAAAAATATTTAACTTAAGTAAAAGCAAAAGTTATATTCTTTTACTTTTACTTTTACATTTACTAAAGTAAAAGACTTTTGCTTTTATTGATTAAAGCAAAAGCTGATGATGGCGTGGGCCATCACTGTCGGTGACTGGAAGATGCCTCTGGCGTCTTCTTCGTTGACTGGTCCGTCTCCTTCGGGGCCGGTGGTGCTGTTCATCGTCTTCTCCGACGAGTGACCATCCCCATACTCTTCGGTCTCAAAAAAATATCCAGGAAGTTAACCCCTTTCACCCCCAAAAATTAAGTTTACAAAATGAAGGAGGAGAAAAAAAATTTCACCGAAAAATTGGTCAGATCTTCAAAACTCTTTAAGTTTTGTAAAAGATTTTTGTTAAAAAACAAATCAAACTGAAATTTGAAACAAAGGATCACTCGATTGGTCCTGATCTATCAGCGAAATCGATTTAAACAGAAGACTCAAATTTGTTAACTGTTTAAACAAAAATTCTTTTTCTTGAAGGTCTGCTCAGAAAGCCTTACTTGCCTTAAACTCATACCCGTAGATCTAAGGATTCCCTTTGGCCATTCACTGCTCCCACCCTGGAGACTTACAAGCAGGCACTAATCGGGACTTAAGGCGATCTTGGGTGTTTTACGGCAAAGGTTGGGACTTGTAAAAGCAGAGCAAGAAAAACTGAAAGTTTGAGAAAATATTTAAGTCCACGAATCAACCTGTTTATAATCGATCGCCGATAGCATCAAGAACCAAAAGAATGGCTCTGATACCATATGACAGCGGCGATTAAGTTTTTAACAGAAAAACTTAAACAGAAAAGAAAAGATTAAGAAGAACGACCGGTTAATCAGTAAAGTAATCTCTTTCTTTTTATTTATAACTTTACCGATTAACCGGTCGTTCTTCTTAATCTTTTCTTTTCTGTTTAAGTTTTTCTGTTAAAAACTTAATCGCCGCTGTCATATGGTATCAGAGCCACACGGTTGGTTCTTCATGCTATCGGCGATCGATTATAAATAGTTTGATTCGTGGACTTAAAAGTTTTTTCAAACTTTCAATTTTTCTTGCTCTGCTTTTACAAGTCCCGACCTTCGCCGTAAAACACCCAAGATCGCCTTAAGTCCCGATTAGTGCCTGTTTGTAAGTCTCCAGGGTGGGAGCAGTGAATGGCCAAAGGGAATCCTTAGATCTACGGGTATGAGTTTAAGGCAAGTAAGGCTTTCTAAGCAGACCTTCAAGAAAAAGAATTTTTGTTTAAACAGTTAACAAATTTGAGTCTTCTGTTTTAGATCGATTTCACTGATAGATCAGGACCAATCGAGTGATCCTTTGTTTCAGATTTCAGTCTGATTTGTTTTTAAACAAAAATCTTTTACAAAACTTAAAAAGTTTTTGAAGATCTGACCAATTTTTCAGTGAAATTTTTTTTCTCCTCCTTCTTTTTGTAAACTTAATTTTTGGGGGTGAAAGGAGTTCTCTTCCTGGATTTTTTTTGAGGCCGAAGAGTATGGGGATGGTCACTCGTCGGAGAAGACGATGAACAGCACCACCGGCACCGAAGAAGACGGACCAGTAAACGAAGAAGACGCCAGAGGCATCTTCCAGTCACCGACAGGTGATGGCCCACGCCATCATCTCAGCTTTTGCTTTCCGTAAAGCAAAAGTCTTTTACTTTAGTAAATGTAAAAGTAAAAGTAAAAGAATATATAACTTTTGCTTTTACTTAAGTTAAATGTTTCTTACATTTACCAATGTAAAATGTTTCTTACGTTTTACTTTTACTTAAGTAAATTACTTTTACTTCAGTTAATGTAATAGTGAATCCTGCGTGATTCAATAGTAATTTACTTTTCAGTTTTCTATTTAAACAACTCGAAGTGTTTAGAGTTTTTTAGGTTTTGAATAAACCTCATCAGAGCTTCTCTCTCTAGAGAACGCTCTTCCGAGGTCCGCTCTCCATTCTCTCTAGTTAGCCGGAGACGAAGCTTTCAGCTTCGATCTTCTTAATTAGAAGATGAAGACGAAGTCCTTCAACACTTCGTTCTTCCCTCTCAAACATTTAGTCTAGGATATACTGTAATCCCTTCCCTAAATGTTTATAAATAAAAAGAAAGAGATTACTTTACCGATTAACCGGTCGTTCTTCTTAATCTTTTCTTTTCTGTTTAAGTTTTTCTGTTAAAAACTTAATCGCTATGGGGATGGTCACTCGTCGCTGGGGATGGTCACTCGTCGGAGAAGACGATGAACAGCACCACCGGCACCGAAGGAGACGGACCAGTAAACGAAGAAGACGCCAGAGGCATCTTCCAGTCAACCGACAGGTGATGGCCCACGCCATCATCTCAGCTTTTGCTTTCCGTAAAGCAAAAGTCTTTTACTTTAGTAAATGTAAAAGTAAAAGTAAAAGAATATATAACTTTTGCTTTTACTTAAGTTAAATGTTTTTAACTTTCACCAATGTAAAAGTAAATGTAAAATGTTTCTTACGTTTTACTTTTACTTAAGTAAATTACTTTTACTTCAGTTAATGTAATAGTGAATCCTGTGTGATTCAATAGTAATTTACTTTTCAGTTTTCTATTTAAACAACTCAAAATGTTTAGAGTTGTTTAGGTTTTGAATAAACCTCATCAGAGCTTCTCTCTCTAGAGAACGCTCTTCCGAGGTCCTCTCCCTTCTCTCTAGAGTTAGCCGGAGACGAAGCTTTCAGCTTCGATCTTCTTAGTTAGAAGATGAAGACGAAGTCCTTCAATACTTCGTTCTTCCCTCTCAAACATTTAGTCTAGGATATACTGTAATCTTTTCCTCAAATGTTTATAAATAAAAGAAAGAGATTACTTTACCGATTAACCGGTCGTTCTTCTTAATCTTTTCTTTTCTGTTTAAGTTTTTCTATTAAAAACTTAATCGCCGCTGTCATATGGTATCAGAGACATTCTTTTGGTTCTTGATGCTATCGGCGATCGATTATAAACAGGTTGATTCGTGGACTTAAATGTTTTCTCAAACTCTCAGTTTTTCTTGCTCTGCTTTTACAAGTCCTGACCTTCGCCGTAAAACACCCAAGATCTCCTTAAGTCCCGATTAGTGCCTGTTTGTAAGTCTCCAGGGTGGGAGCAGTGAATGGCCAAAGGGAATCCTTAGATCTACGGGTATGAGTTTAAGGCAAGTAAGGCTTTCTAAGCAGACCTTCAAGAAAAAGAATTTTTGTTTAAACAGTTAACAAATTTGAGTCTTCTATTTTAGATCGATTTCGCTGATAGATCAGGACCAATCGAGTGATCCTTTGTTTCAGATTTCAGTCTGATTTGTTTTTTAACAAAAATCTTTTACAAAACTTAAAGAGTTTTGAAGATCTGACCAATTTTTCGGTGAAAAATTTTTTCTCCTCCTTCTTTTTGTAAACTTAATTTTTGGGGGTGAAAGGGGTTAACTTCCTGGATATTTTTTTTGAGGCCGAAGAGTATGGGGATGGTCACTCGTCACTGGGGATGGTCACTCATCGTAGAAGACGATGAACAGCACCACCTGCACCGAAGGAGACGGACCAGTAAACGAAGAAGACGCCAGAGGCATCTTCCAGTCAACCGACAGGTGATGGCCCACGCCATCATCTCAGCTTTTGCTTTCCGTAAAGCAAAAGTCTTTTACTTTAGTAAATGTAAAAGTAAAAGTAAAAGAATATATAACTTTTGCTTTTACTTAAGTTAAATGTTTTTAACTTTCACCAATGTAAAAGTAAATGTAAAATGTTTCTCACGTTTTACTTTTACTTAAGTAAATTACTTTTACTTCAGCTAATGTAATAGTGATTCCTGCGTGAATCAATAGTAATTTACTTTTCAGTTTTCTATTTAAACAACTCAAAGTGTTTAGAGTTGTTTAGGTTTTGAATAAACCTCATCAGAGCTTCTCTCTCTAGAGAACGCTCTTCCTAGGTCCTCTCCCTTCTCTCTAGAGTTAGCCGGAGACGAAGCTTTCAGCTTCGATCTTCTTAGTTAGAAGATGAAGACGAAGTCCTTCAATACTTCGTTCTTCCATCTCAAATATTTAGTCTAGGATATACTGTAATCCTTTCCTCAAATGTTTATAAATAAAAGAAAGAGATTACTTTACCGATTAACCGGTCGTTCTTCTTAATCTTTTCTTTTCTGTTTAAGTTTTTCTGTTAAAAACTTAATCGCCGCTGTCATATATGGAATTAAAATCACCTGTCGGTGACTGGAAGATGCCACTGGCGTCTTCTTCGTTGACTGGTCCGTCTCCTTCGGTGCCGGTGGTGCTGTTCATCGTCTTCTCCAACGAGTGACCATCCCCATACTCTTCGGCCTCAAAAAAAATATCCAGGAAGTTAACCCCTTTCACCCCCAAAAATTAAGTTTACAAAAAGAAGGAGGAGAAAATTTTTTCACCGAAAAATTGGTCAGATCTTCAAAACTTTTTAAGTTTTGTAAAAGATTTTTGTTTAAAAACAAATCAGACTGAAATCTGAAACAAAGGATCACTCGATTGGTCCTGATCTATCAGCGAAATCGATCTAAACAGAAGACTCAAATTTGTTAACTATTTAAACAAAAATTCTTTTTCTTGAAGGTCTACTTAGAAAGCCTTACTTGCCTTAAACTCATACCCGTAGATCTAAGGATTCCCTTTGGCCATTCACTGCTCCCACCCTGGAGACTTACAAACAGGCGCTAATTGGGACTTAAGGCGATCTTGGGTGTTTTACGGCGAAGGTCGGGACTTGTAAAAGCAGAGCAAGAAAAATAAAAGTTTGAATAAACATTTAAGTCCACGAATCAAACTGTTTATAACCGATCGCCGATAGCATCAAGAACCAACCGTGTGGCTCTGATACCATATAACAGCGGCAATTAAGTTTTTAAATGAAAAACTTAGACAGAAGCAAGAAAAGATTAAGAAGATGACCGGTGAATCGGTAAACGTAATCTCTTTCTTTTATTTATAAACATTTAGGAAGGGATTACAGTATATCCTAGATCTAAATGTTTGAGAGGGAAGAACGAAGTATTGAAGGACTTCGTCTTCATCTTCTGACTAAGAAGATCGAAGCTGAAAGCTTCGTCTCCGGCTAGCTCTAGAGAGAAGGGAGAGGACCTCGGAAGAGATTCCTAGAGAGAGAAGCTCTGATGAGGTTTATTCAAAACCTAAACAACTCTAAACACTTTGAGTTGTTTAAATAGAAAACTGAAAAGTAAATTACTATTGAATCACGCAGGATTCACTATTACATTAACTAAAGTAAAAGTAATTTACTTAAGTAAAAGTAAAACGTAAGAAACATTTTACATTTACTTTTACATTGGTGAAAGTTCAAAACATTTAACTTAAGTAAAAGCAAAAGTTATTTTCTTTTACTTTTACTTTTACAATGATTAAAGTAAAAGAGATGATGGCGTGGGCCATCACCTATCGGTTGACTGAAGATGCCTCTAGCGTCTTCTTCGTTTACTGGTCCGTCTCCTGTGGATGTCGGTAGGTGCTGTTGATCGTCTTCTCCGACGAGTCACCATCCCCATACTCTTCGGTCTCAAAAAAAATATCCAGGAAGTTAACCCCTATCACCCCCAAAAATTAAGTTTACAAAAAGAAGGAGGAGAAAATTTTTTCACCGAAAAATTGGTCAGATCTTCAAAACTTTTTAAGTTTTGTAAAAGATTTTTGTTTAAAAACAAATCAGACTGAAATCTGAAACAAAGGATCACTCGATTGGTCCTGATCTATCAGCGAAATCGATCTAAACAGAAGACTCAAATTTGTTAACTGTTTAAACAAAAAAAAATTCTTGAAGGTCTACTTAGAAAGCCTTACTTGCCTTAAACTCATACCCGTAGATCTAAGGATTCCCTTTGGCCATTCACTGCTCCCACCCTGGAGACTTACAAACAGGCACTAATCGGGACTTAAGGCGATCTTGGGTGTTTCACGGCGAAGGTCGGGACTTGTATAAGCAGAGCAAAAAAAATAAAAGTTTGAAAAAACATTTAAGTCCACGAATCAAACTGTTTATAATCGATCGCCGATAGCATCAAGAACCAACCGTGTGGCTCTGATACCATATAACAGCGGCAATTAAGTTTTTAACAGAAAAACTTTAACAGAAGAGAAAAGATTAAGAAGAACGACCGGTGAATCGGTAAACGTAATCTCTTTCTTTTATTTAAAAACATTTAGGAAGGGATTACAGTATATCCTAGATCTAAATGTTTGAGAGGGAAGAACGAAGTATTGAAGGACTTCGTCTTCATCTTCTGACTAAGAAGATCGAAGCTTAAAGCTTCGTCTCCGGCTAACTCTAGAGAGAAGGGAGAGGACCTCGGAAGAGCTTCCTAGAGAGAGAAGCTCTGATGAGGTTTATTCAAAACCTAAGAAACTCTAACACTTGAGTTTCTTTAAATAGAAAACTGAAAAGTAAATTACTATTGAATCACGCAGGATTCACTATTACATTAACTGAAGTAAAAGTAATTTACTTAAGTAAAAGTAAAACGTAAGAAACATTTTACATTTACTTTTACATTGGTGAAAGTTAAAAACATTTAACTTAAGTAAAAGCAAAAGTTATATTCTTTTACTTTTACTTTTACATTTACTAAAGTAAAAGACTTTTGCTTTTATTGATTAAAGCAAAAGCTGATGATGGCGTGGGCCATCACTGTCGGTTGACTGAAGACTCCTCTGGCGTCTTCTTCGTTTACTGGTCCGTCTCCTTCGGTGCCAGTGGTGCTGTTCATCGTCTTCTCCGACGAGTGACCATCCCCATACTCTTCGGCATTTAGTCTAGGATATACTTACAATTTACTGAACTAAGAACATTAGATGAAGGGGGGATTAAGGAGGCTAAACAGCGGTTGAGTCTAAAGACTTAAAAAGACTCAGAGTTCCTTCTCTGATAAATCTTTAGACTCAACCGCTGTTTAGCCTCCTTAATCCCCCCTTCATCTAATGTTCTTAGTTCAGTAAATTGTAAGTCAATTGTAATCTTTGTTTGTAAATATTAAGTTATCATAAATAAAACTGTTTTATTTAATAATTTAATTGTGTATGCGCACTTGTTATCTGTTCTTCTTCTTTGATTATCTCTTCTTTACTGATCTCACATAGATCGTCCCCTTCCGTCCTCTCATGGTATCAGATCCAAGTTTTTTTGTTGGTAACTGTTTAGTAAGATCTATTTAATCAAACTTCTCTTTCCTTTTTCAAAATTATCTTCTTCATCAACGTTCTGAAGTCACCTTACTTACCTGTAGTCCACCTAGTTCGTGTCTAACCTTTGTAAGTCTCCAGGGTATGAGCAGTGTCGGGTTATAGAACATAGGTATGAGTCTACTTAGGGTAAACGGGGTATGCATGAATGAACCTTGAGTAAGAATTTATTTTGAAACAGTTAAAGATGAGTAGATTATTCAGGTCTAGCTCTTCAGTTAGTAACAGGTCTACTTTGCCTCCTGTTCCAGACATAGTAAACCAAGAAGAACTTAATTATGAAAACATTAATCAAGTTTTACATAATTGGAATATCCCTAAGGTATCTCCAAAAGAAATTTATCAGTCAACTTTTTCAGATAAATTTAAAACTGACTATAATGTCAAAACAGTTGAAAGAGTTTATGCAATTAACAAAGAATACGAAAATTGTAGTCTTTTATCACCAGAAGTTATTAAAAAACATAGAAAAAAGGGTTACAATTTTATTCACATAGGTTTGGTTCAAGTTACAGTCAAACCTCTTAACCGAAAAGGAATTAATTCATCTATCTACCTCTGCCTTAGAGATGCTAGATTCCTGAATTATTATCCTAGTATTATTGGAGCCATGGAAGCAAGTTTGCATAATGGACCTATCCATTTCAATTGCTTTCCTGATTTCACCTTGAGTCTTAGTGATCAAAATTTATTTAAAGCATTAACCTTAAATATTAAAACTGAAGGAGAGATTACTCAAATGATTGAGGGATCTCAGCCTATTGCTTTGATTTATCGGATTTATTATAAGACAATGAAGTCAAATTTAAACGTTCATGCTCTTAATAAAAGTCCGAAAGATCAAATAGTTTTGATTCAAAGTTCAACTAGTGATGCTAATATCCAGATCCCAAGAACAATTCTTTGGAAGATATTACCTTACCTAGTCAATGGACTTTACCAAATGAATTACCACCACAGCCGGTAGTAAACAACATATTGAACATTGAAAATATTCAACAGTTTTCTGATGGAACTGTTAAAATTAGTTTTGAGCGAACTAAAACACCAGTAATTATTGAAGATATTTCCAGTACTTCAGCCCCTTCTGTTATCCACACTAGAAGAGATACTGAAGTCCTTAGTAATCCTTTGGTTAGAGATATTAAACTTAAAGGTATCCTTAACCAAGGACAAGTTAGTCATCCCTGTTATACTCAGAATGATACTGTCGAAGATGAAGATTCTTCTTCCCAGGCATCTTCTATGTACCCTACACAATCTGATTTTAATGCCCCAGTTCATAATCAATTAAGAGTCATTAAAAAAGATTTCGTGTTAGATTGGGATAACTTAGTTAAAGATTTTAATTCAAAATCTAATAAAGAAAAAAGACATCTATTTAGATCCAATCATCCTACTGAAAAGGAAAGAGATAAGATAGTAAATAGATGGAAAAGATTTATTAAAAATGAAGAAATTAATGTTATGTTTTACGACTGATATGAACAATATCAAAGTAAATGTAATGTTATTAGTAAAACTCAGTGGATTAAAGAAGATAGATCCAAAGTGTCAGCCAGTCATCCTCCCTTAGAAATAGTTCTAATCCCAGTCAAAAACACTTCAGTCATAGCTAATCCCTTCAAAATACCTGACGGAACTAATAATGATAAAAAAATAATTGAACAATTAAACTTTAGTAATCAATATCTAGCAACCGTTGGAAAACAGCTAGATAGAATTGAAGAAAAATTCGAAGAAGGAATTATTAAAAAACCCGATTCAAAAATAGAACAACCTTTAATTAATTTACCAGAAAATAGATATAATTTGAGTTTACCAAATAAAGATGATGAATTAGTCCAATCCATTGAAAAACTATTTAAAAAACTTAAAACAGAACCCGGTCCAAGCGGAACTATCGCTGTTAACGATCAAGTCAAATCTGATGATAACGCAAGTTCTTCGAATGAATCATCTATTTCAAATCTAAATGAACAGCTAAATAAATTAACTGTTAATAATACAAGTATTACTAGAAACTGGTACTCTAGACCCACTCCTCCGGATTTACAATTCGAAGAGAGAAATTTAGATAAACAGTTTTCGGTATCCTCTAATAAAATTTATGAATGGAATATTGATGGTTTTAGTGAACAAGAAATCCTTAATAAACTTAATCATATGTCTATGGTAGCCAACAGTTACATTACTAAGTTCAACACGTTATCTCAACCAGATATTGTTGAATTATTAGCTAGTGGATTTACTGGCATTCTTAGGTCTTGGTGGGAGAAACATCTCACAGAAGAAATAAGAATTTCCATAGTTCATGCAATTCAAAGAGATAAAGAAGGCAATCCCCTCTTTGATGAAGAGGCTGGTATTGGTCTTCCTGATGGAGTTAACACTTTAATATTTACTATAATTAAACACTTTGTTGGAACCCCTAGTAATATTACAGAAAGAATCCATGATCAATTAAGCAATCTTACTTGTCCCACTCTAAGTGATTTTAGGTGGTACAAAGATGTATTTACTTCAAGAGTTATGATGAGAAATGATAGTAACAAGCCATTTTGGAAAGAAAAATTCGTTAATGGTTTACCGTCTTTATTTGCTCACAAAGTTAGAGAAGAATTAAGTAAAAATTTAGGATATATTGACTATGATAATTTAACCTATGGCGATATTATAAGTCATATTCAAAAAATTGGATTAAAAATGTGTATTGACTTTAAATTAGCTAAGCAAGCAAGAAAAGATAAAAATAAAGCTAAATATGAATTAGGAACATTTTGTGAACAGTATGGTTTACCGTCGGTGGCTCCCTCTAGAAGAAAGCACAGGCATAAAGATAAACATATTGAATCACATAAAAGTCATAAACGCCGTAAGAAGAGAAGTAATTACAAAAAGAATAATAATCAAGATAATTATTATAATAAACCTAAATCATCAAAGAAGAAATCATATAAAAAATCAAAATCATATGATAAGAGTAAAATTGTCTGTCACAATTGTGGACAGAAAGGTCATTACAAAAGTGAATGAAGAGTTAAACAAAAATTAGCTCAGTTGAATATTTCAACTGAAGATACAGAACAGGTATTAGAGTTAATGAGAATCGATAATGAGAGTAGTAGCAGTAACGGTGAAGCTTCTGATATCCCAGAATCTTCTAGTAACAACACATCTAACAATGACTCTAATAGTGAAAATGAAGTCACTATATGTACAGATAATTGTAATAAAAATTGTTGTAAAAGAGTTAATGTACTTACAAAAGATGAAGAAGAGAGCTCTTTATTAGTTGATCTAATCAGTAAAATTACATATCCTGAATTAAAAACTCAGTATCTAAAGCAATTAAAAGATTTATTAACTAAAGATAAGAAAGTCACTGATAAGGTTCTTAGAGCTAAAGAAAAACCTATTTTTAGTTTAAATAAAACACTTGAAAGATTTAAATCTCCAGTTAAAGAGATTACCCTCCCTGAATTATATCAAGAAGTTAATAAACTTAAAAAGGAGATTTCTAATTTAAAATTAGATATTTCTAATTTAAGAAAAGAGATTGACGATAAAAAGTCAGATCTTCTAGTTCATGATTCTTCTTCTAGTGATGAAAGTCACGATGAACCTGAATCATCGGGCACTAAAGACCCTGATCTATTTATTCAAGGTCTCTCGCTTAAAAGAGTTAAAGATATTACTATTCAAAAATGGTATATATCTATCAATTTAGTTATCGATAAAACTTTCTCAATACAACTCCCTGCTCTAGTTGATACTGGTGCAGATTTGAATTGTATTCAAGAAGGTATTATCCCCACTAGATATTATAAGAAAACTAGTGAAAAACTAAACTCAGCCAATGGTAGTCAAATGGAAATAAAATATAAGTTACCTAAAGTTCATATTTGTCAAGACAGCATGTGTTTTAAGACTTCATTCGTCTTAGTTCGCAATCTTACTGACAAAATCATTTTAGGTCTACCATTTATATATTTACTCTATCCATTCACTACTAGTAATAAAGGATTAAGCTGTGAGCATTTAGGTAAGAAAATTACATTTAAATTCTTAATTAAACCAAAAGAAAGTGATTTAAAATTTATTCAAGGAGAACCAATTTCTAAGTCATTAAATCTGTTGAACTCTAAAGTTAATCACCTAAACTTTTAAAAAGAAGAAATTAAGTATCAACAAGTTGAAGAACAACTTAAAAGCAATAGAGTTCAAGAAAAAATAAAAGAATTAAAAGATTATTTAATAAACAATTTATGTTCTGATTCTCCCAATGCTTTTTGGCATAGGAAGAAGCACACAGTCAGATTACCCTATGCAAAAGAATTCAAAGAACATTTAATTCCTACTAAAGCTAGGCCTATTCAAATGAGTCATGAACAGATGGAGTTATGTAAAAAAGAAATTAATGACCTCCTTAGTAAGGGTTTAATTAGACATAGTAAGTCACCATGGTCTTGTCCAGCCTTCTACGTTAATAATGAAGCTGAGAAAGAGCGAGGTGTCCCTCGGTTAGTCATTAATTATAAGCCATTAAACAAAGTTTTAGAATGGATTAGGTACCCTTTGCCAAACAAGGATGATCTCCTTAGTAGGCTAAGTGTCTCCACCATTTTTAGTAAATTCGACCTTAAGTCTGGATTTTGGCAAGTTGCTATTCACCCAGATGATAGGTACAAAACTGCATTCACCACTCCGTTCGGACATTACAAATGGAATGTTCAGTCATTTGGACTTAAAAATGCACCCAGTGAATTTCAGAATATTCTTAATAATATTTTGAATCCTTTCAGTCATTTTATCATTGTTTATATCGATGATATTCTTGTATTCTCCAAGACTATTGAAGAACATATTAAACATTTGAATTCATTCTTCAAAACGGTTAAAACCAATGGTCTTGTTCTTTCTCCTTCCAAGTGTAGTCTGTTTCTGACTAAAGTCAGGTTTCTCGGTCTAATCCTCTATCATGGACTCACGCGGCCAATTGACAGAGCTATTCAATTCGCCGACCGGTTCCCAGATAAGATTACCGACAAAACTCAGCTACAGAGGTTCCTTGGCTCGCTCAACTATATTGGCCAGTTCTATAAGGACCTCAGGAAGATTTGTAAGCCTCTCTTTCAGCGCTTACAAAGTAATCCACCTCCATGGACTGACATTCATACTTCTGTCGTCCAACAAGTTAAAAAATATGTTAAGGTTTTGCCCTGCCTTGGCATCTCCAATGATTCAGCATTCAAAATAGTTGAAACCGATGCCTCTGACATAGGATTCGGTGGCATACTCAAGCAAAAACTTACTCCTACTTCTGATGAACAAATTGTTCGTTTCCATTCTGGCGCATGGAACCCTACACAGTTAAAATACAGTACTATTAAAAAAGAGATTTTATCTCTAGTTTTATGTATTAAAAAATATTCGTCTCCTGTGGATGCCGGTAGGTGCTGTTGATCGTCTTCTCAGACGAGTCACCATCCCCATACTCTTCGGCCTCAAAAAAAATATCCAGGAAGTTAACCCCTATATATATATATATATATATATATATATATATATATA
The DNA here is from genome assembly GCA_020205505.1 of Panax japonicus. NCBI lineage: Eukaryota > Viridiplantae > Streptophyta > Magnoliopsida > Apiales > Araliaceae > Panax > Panax japonicus. Next base: position 116,823 of record JAINUV010000097.1, on the reverse strand, counting down.
TATATATATATATATATATATTTACAGCTTTTATATATATACCTGCTTACTACTTTCATACAAATTGCAGTATCTTGTGCGCCTAGGAATCATGTGATCACAGATTCAGCCCATTGGATCTAGATTCGGTTCCTGTGATGAACATTTTTTGCTGTAAGCAGCTTGTAAATTATTCTGCGGTGTCTGAATTTCCTCAGATGGTCCCCAAACCCATGAGGAAGTCGGCATTATTTTGTAAATTATTTTTCGTACGGATGCTTCACATCTATAAAATAAAATCAATCAAGCCTAACGCTTAATAAAATGGAAGTGTAAAAGGTCTCAATTACTATTGAGCATCAGGGTTTGAAACACCTCTTTTATGAAACATCACTGTCATATCTTGCTTAAAATTGAATTTTTACATAAATTCAAACCCTATGTATATAGGTGCGAACGAGGCCTCACTCAACTTTTAAATAACAGGACATTGACCCACACACACATTCAGATAATAGTTTCTTGAAAAGAGGCGGTCACCGTGGTAACACGAATGTCGGGGGGTGCCTAACACCTTCCCTCCGCATAACCAAGTCCCCGGACCCTAATGAATCTCGGTTTCACCGACCCGTTTAGCAGTGTCACATCACTGGGTCAATGTGTAAACCTTTTCTCGGTTGTGTTGGTACAACCATTTAAAAAAACCAACTTGCGACTCTTAACAGACCATCGTCGACATTATACATGTCGGACCTTTTTCATTTATTTTTTCAAATAAATCTCACCTAAAATGAAAACACCGGAAAACAAGTAACGGAAAGGGACATCTAAAAATCCCGATGTCGACACGTGGGCCGGGCTGAAATGGTCTGGGTTTTGGCGGGCTGAGTTTGTGAGGTCCGTGGCCCGGGTTGGGCCGGCCCAGCCCGCTGGCTTCTTCCTTTTTTTTTGCAAAATCTTAATACACCAAAAATAGTAATAATAATAAATATTAATAATAAAATAATTTATAATAAACAATAATTCTAATTACTTACATTAACTACACATCATTAAAATTTAAATAGTATTATAATTTTAGATATTATTCTAAAGGCATGATTTGAGGAATAAATAAGTAGAGGGATTGCATAATTAAGGGATAATGATTGATTTGCTTTCCAAATGTACTACACTGTACATTGTAATGTCACTATAAATAATAGTGGTCTTCTCCCTTCTTTCTCATTGATTGCTTGTACAGCTTCATCAAACTGAAATCTTCAAATTTTATATCTATATTATTGTGTTATAGATTTTGGACTTGCAATCTAAACAATTAGTGGTTAATTCGGATTATATATTGCTAGTAATTCAAAGTATATAATTAAATTTGATTTTTTAAAATTATACTTTAAAATTAATATAATTTATTTAACTTTTAAAAATATAAATACTGTAATTAATACTAATATATAGATAATTTTAAATTTTTATAATTATATTATCTAACTTAAACTAATAATTATTAGTTTTATACTTTGAAATTGAAGAACTATTTCGAAAGTTCATGCAATTGTAATTGTTTGTGAGCGTGAGTAAAGATATATAGAGGATATATTGAGGGAATTAACATTTCTACCAATAAAATTAAAAGCGATATCAATAGTTGTTGTAGTTTAGTTGGTTTGAACTCTTATTTATTTACTTACAAGTCATGTGTTCAAGCCTCATAACTCACAAGTAGTATCATTTTATTTATAAAAAAAAGGTCATGGGCCACAGGCCGGGGCTTTACGGGCCGGGCCAAAATGGCCGGGGTTTTCGTGGGCTTAAAAAATGTGGCCCAAAGACCGAGTTTTGACGGGTGGGTCGGGCCGGGCCGCGGGCTTTGGGCCCGTCTGCCAGGTCTAATGACAGATGATAAAATATTGTTTATCAATATTGTTGGGCATAATTTTATGGATCCGGTTGAATCGGTAGGATTTATCCCACGTGGAAGAATTTTTCCATATGGAGTTATATTTTAAATTGGCCAGGGACTTGACTTTTAAAGAATATGCAGTTCTGATTTTATTTGAAAATAATCCGAATTAGTTTCGACTTTTTTTAAAGAGGTTGACTTTCCAGTATGGTACTACCTCCGTTCCTAAAATATTGTCGTTTAAGATTTTAGCACATGGATTAAAAAAGTTTATTTACCACGTAAAATTTGTTTAAAATTTCATCACTACCCCTTTATGAGAAATTGAAAACTATTAATACAATAGAGAGAATTTTTTGGGACAATAAGAGAAGGTATGAGTAATATAGGAAAGTAAATAATTTATTCTCCTCGAAAATTGTAAACGAAAAATTTTTTAGAACACATTTTTTCTTCTAAAACGACAATCTTTTATATAGGAACGAAGGGAGTAACATATTCTAAATCGGGAATAGGGAAATAAGGAGGTGCGATTAACTATAAATACATATGACTATTGTAAGACTCCAACTTTTATAAATAAAGATGAATTTTCTATAAATATCATTTTTGAATATTATTGAATGAATTTGATATAATGTTATAGTTGTGGGAAATATTTATAAATTTTGCAAAGTACGCAAGTTGTTATATAATATTTGATTGGTCGGGAAATATTCGTTTTAACAGGGAATATTCGTACAATGGCACAATCATTGGTGGACCCCACAACGGAATTATTGTCGGATTGAGAAAATGACAAAAATACTTTATGAAAATAACGGCGGAAGTTTTACCGTTAACTGTTGAAACACCCGGTGTTAAAAGTATAGTAATACACGTAGTTATACAGTAGCACACGGTATTAATTATTGATGCTTACATGAGAAGTCACTCAGTTTTGTTCAATTATTGTTACAGTAATTGCTGCATAGTATCTCACGTTATTTAATTCAATTATTGTCAATATTTTATAATCAATAATTGAAATGACAAAGTTATTAATATTATTATTTGCAATATTAACGATGACTAGAAGTTCTGTCAAGGAGAGGTTTGGTCACCTAATTGCGCGCCAATGGGGAGAAATCCTTATTGGAAAGCCCCCTCTTTCCTGAGAACGACCTGGTCGATTAATATTGTGAATTATAATAATGATGATGAGTTTTGTTTTATTAGTATTATTAATGTAATAAAACAGAAAAGCTTTTTATATAAAATAGAATACTTTTATAAAGTTATTCATTTTATTAGACTATAAATAGAATATATAATATTCTATTATGCATAGTGTTTTGCATAGTAAATTTTTTTATATAAAACAGAATACTTTTATAAAGTTATTTGTTTAATTAGAAAATAATTAGAATATATTATATTTTATTATGTATAGTATTGCATAGTGCCTGCATAGTATTTTGCATAGTAAAATCTTTTTATATAAAACAGAATACTTTTATAAAGTTATTTGTTTTATTAGATTTTAAATAATATATATATATATAAATATATTTAGAATATATTATATTTTATTGTATAGTGCAGCATAGTATCCTTTCTATTTTCCTATAAATAGGATGCTTAGTTAGAATTGAAAACCACACCAGAAGTTCAAAGAATTCTTCTATAATCTTGAGCGTATTTCTTTAGAGTTTTAAGAAGCTTTGAGCATAGTGTAAGTTTTCTTCAAGAATATCCTCGCCCTACCAGTCGGAATACTATTCTTTTACGGTAAGGGATATTATTTGTTGTACTCGTAAGGGGTATTCTTTCTTTCTTATTCATGAAGAGAACTTCTGTTATTCTATTCTTTATTATTCTGTTGGAATAACCTGTATACGCGGGCTACCCTATACTTGGTAAAATTCTTTTGTTATTCCATTTTTTATTATTCTGTTGGAACATCCTGTCTGTGCTTTACGCATAACCTGGTTCCGTTAATTATTATTCTGTTGAAATATCATTTCTGTGTGTTTACGCATGACCTGGTTCCGTTATTTATTATTCTGTTGGAATAACCTATCTGTGCGGTCTATCGCATGCCTGATGATTTCTTTTGTTATTCCATTCTTTATTATACTCAGTTGGTTAAAGTTTTGACTTTTATACTCCATGAAATTAGTGGAATATCCTTGATATTTGCGCTTCATCCAGTATCTTTTCATAGAAATATTCTTCTAAGCATTCTTGAATTTTACTCCACAAAGAAGTATCATGTTGACAATTTGGACGTTATTAGTTCCTGGATAAAATAATTCTTGAACTTGTTTTATTGAATTCTTATATCCTTGTCATCATCCTCATATTTATATTATGTTGAAAGTCATCTGTGGCCTGTAGTGCATAGATGGACTTGGTATGATTATGATCAGGGATTATTCGATGTAATCATGATCGCAATGTTATAAATGATGTGGAAAAAGTTCACATTGGCCCGTAGTGCATTGATGGACAGTTGTTGGCATGATTATGACCATTGATTAATACATGAATATTCTTGGCCCGTAGTGCATGGATAATTTGTGGTCGTGATACTAATGAATATCCTTGGCCGTAGTGCAGGGATGATGTGGATTATTTATTAAGCTGAGTCTCAGCGATAAAAGTAATGAAAAACCTTTTAAATCATAGAAGATAATAAATTTTATTCTCTACTTGACTCTTCTAATAAATTTCTTGTTCCGCTGCAGTTAAACTTAATGTTTGTTATATTTTATCAGTTTAACACTGTTGAAGGCTAATGATAATTTATTCTGCATTATCTTAGTCATAATATTTCTTACTGGGCTAGTTGAGCTCACCTTTTTACTTTTATTATTCTCTTCAGGAAATGAGAACGTAGCATGGACTAGTCGGAGAACAGAGTGATGGTCCTAGATGGTGCATTAGTAGTCCTCACTATTCTGTGAAATAGTGTGTTAATAAATGTAATGAGGACCCCATTGAGTTTGTATATTGTCTAGATGACAATATTTGTATTAAAACTCACAGCATATGTTTAGTCATATTTTACACGATTGTTGTATAATTAAGTTTGTATTTAAATTCTGTATCATGTATTTGACGACTTAAAATGGGTGATGTATACCTATTTTGAGGGCGTCACAAGTATATCCTAATTCACACGTTTTGATGTACCCTTTAGTTCTACTTAATTTTTTAATCACCCACATATTCATTAGAGTTTTGACGAGTAAGGTCAACACAATTTTAGATCAGGAGATATATTCGGTCAATCCCACTTTGCAAATTAAGGGTTCAATCAAAGACAGACTCGGACCCAAAGGAAGGATATGTTTGGACCCAAGTTCAGTAGGAGTACTGACGAGTAAGGTAAATACGATTTCAGACGAGGTGATATATTCGGTCAATCCCACTGCGTAAATTAGGGCTTCAGTCAAAGACAGGCTCGGATCCAAAAAAACACTTCAAGGATAAGCTTGGACTGTAAATTTTTATCGATATTAAATACAGATGGATACATGAGATATGAGAAAATATTTTTTTATCGATATTAAAGATATACATATACAAATACATGAAATACGAGTGAATATTAAATATGAACATATATTGATATATAAATATATGAAATATGAAAGAATAAAATAGGAATATACGTGTGAGTGACTATAAATTATGATTAGCCATATCAAAATATTAATAAGTAGAATTTTCAAGAGTGATGTGTTTAATAGTGTTGACAAATCAAAATGACCTTGAGCTGCTTACCTTCTTAAATATGCATCACATCTTAAATTTTAGAACACATTTTTTCTTCTAAAACGACAATCTTTTATATAGGAACGAAGGGAGTAACATATTCTAAATCGGGAATAGGGAAATAAGGAGGTGCGATTAACTATAAATACATATGACTATTGTAAGACTCCAACTTTTATAAATAAAGATGAATTTTCTATAAATATCATTTTTGAATATTATTGAATGAATTTGATATAATGTTATAGTTGTGGGAAATATTTATAAATTTTGCAAAGTACGCAAGTTGTTATATAATATTTGATTGGTCGGGAAATATTCGTTTTAACAGGGAATATTCGTACAATGGCACAATCATTGGTGGACCCCACAACGGAATTATTGTCGGATTGAGAAAATGACAAAAATACTTTATGAAAATAACGGCGGAAGTTTTACCGTTAACTGTTGAAACACCCGGTGTTAAAAGTATAGTAATACACGTAGTTATACAGTAGCACACGGTATTAATTATTGATGCTTACATGAGAAGTCACTCAGTTTTGTTCAATTATTGTTACAGTAATTGCTGCATAGTATCTCACGTTATTTAATTCAATTATTGTCAATATTTTATAATCAATAATTGAAATGACAAAGTTATTAATATTATTATTTGCAATATTAACGATGACTAGAAGTTCTGTCAAGGAGAGGTTTGGTCACCTAATTGCGCGCCAATGGGGAGAAATCCTTATTGGAAAGCCCTCTCTTTCCTGAGAACGACCTGGTCGATTAATATTGTGAATTATAATAATGATGATGAGTTTTGTTTTATTAGTATTATTAATGTAATAAAACAGAAAAGCTTTTTATATAAAATAGAATACTTTTATAAAGTTATTCGTTTTATTAGACTATAAATAGAATATATAATATTCTATTATGCATAGTGTTTTGCATAGTAAATTTTTTTATATAAAACAGAATACTTTTATAAAGTTATTTGTTTAATTAGAAAATAATTAGAATATATTATATTTTATTATGCATAGTATTGCATAGTGCCTGCATAGTGTCGTATAGTGCCTGCATAGTATTTTGCATAGTAAAATCTTTTTATATAAAACAGAATACTTTTATAAAGTTATTTGTTTTATTAGATTTTAAATAATATATATATATATATTTAGAATATATTATATTTTATTGTATAGTGCAGCATAGTATCCTTTCTATTTTCCTATAAATAGGATGGTTAGTTAGAATTGAAAACCATACCAGAAGTTCAAAGAATTCTTCTATAATCTTGAGCGTATTTCTTTAGAGTTTTAAGAAGCTTTGAGCATAGTGTAAGTTTTCTTCAAGAATATCATCGCCCTACCAGTCGGAATACTATTCTTTTACGGTAAGGGATATTATTTGTTGTACTCGTAAGGGGTATTCTTTCTTTCTTATTCATGAAGAGAACTTCTGTTATTCCATTCTTTATTATTCTGTTGGAATAACCTGTATACGCGGGCTACCCTATACTTGGTAAAATTCTTCTGTTATTCCATTTTTTATTATTCTGTTGGAACATCCTGTCTGTGCTTTACGCATAACCTGGTTCCGTTAATTATTATTTTGTTGAAATATCTTGTCTGTGTGTTTACGCATGACCTGGTTCCGTTATTTATTATTCTGTTGGAATAACCTATCTGTGCGGTCTATCGCATGCCTGATGATTTCTTTTGTTATTTCATTCTTTATTATACTCAGTTGGTTAAAGTTTTGACTTCTATACTCCATGAAATTAGTGGAATATCCTTGATATTTGCGCTTCATTCAGTATCTTTTCATAGAAATATTCTTCTGAGCATTCTTGAATTTTACTCCACAAAGAAGTATCATGTTGACAATTTGGACGTTATTAGTTCCTGGATAAATTAATTCTTGAACTTGTTTTATTGAATTCTTATATCCTTGTCATCATCCTCATATTTATATTATGTTGAAAGTCATCTGTGGCCTGTAGTGCATAGATGGACTTGGTATGATTATGACCAGGGATTATTCGGTATAATCATGATCGTAATGTTATAAATGATGTGGAAAAAGTTCTCATTGGTCCTTAGTGCATTGATGGACAGTTGTTGGCATGATCATGACCATTGATGAATACATGAATATCCTTGGCCCGTAGTGCATGTATAATTTGTGGTCATGATACTAATGAATATCTTTGGTCGTAGTGCAGGGATGATGTAGATTATTTATTAAGCTGAGTCTCAGCGATAAAAGTAATGAAAAACCTTTTAAATCATAGAAGATAATAAATTTTATTCTCTACTTGACTCTTCTAATAGATTGTTTGTTCCGCTGCAGTTAAACTTGATGTTTGTTATATTTTATCAGTTTAATACTGTTGAAGGCTAATGATAATTTATTCTGCATTATCTTAGTCATAATATTTCTTACTGGGCTAGTTGAGCTCACCCTTTTACTTTTATTATTCTCTTCAGAAAATGAGAACGTAGCATGGACTAGTCGGGGAACAGAGTGATGGTCCTAGATGGTGCATTAGTAGTCCTCACTATTCTATGAAATAGTGTGTTAATAAATGTAATGAGGACCCCATTGAGTTTGTATATTGTCTAGATGACAATATTTGTATTAAAACTCACAACATATGTTTAGTCATATTTTACACGATTGTTGTATAATTAAGTTTGTATTTAAATTCTGTATCATATATTTGACGACTCAAAATGGATGATGTATACCTATTTTGGGGGCGTCACAAGTATATCCTAATTCACACGTTTTGATGTACCCTTTAGTTCTACTTAATTTTTTAATCATCCACATATTCATTAGGAGTTATGACGAGTAAGGTCAACACAATTTTAGATAAGGAGATATATTCGGTCAATCCCACTTTGCAAATTAAGGGTTCAATCAAAGACAGACTCGGACCCAAAGGAAGGATATGTTTGGACCCAAGTTCAGTAGGAGTACTGACGAGTAAGGTAAATACGATTTCAGACGAGGTGATATATTCGGTCAATCCCACTGCGTAAATTAGGGCTTCAGTCAAAGACAGGCTCGGATCCAAAAAAACACTTCAAGGATAAGCTTGGACTCGAGTGTCTGTAAAATTTATCGATATTAAATACAGACGGATACATGAGATATGAGAAAATATTTTTTATCGATATTAAAGATATACGTATACAAATACATGAAATACGAGTGAATATTAAATATGAACATATATTGATATATAAATATATGAAATATGAAAGAATAAAATAGGAATGTACGTGTGAGTGACTATAAATTATGATTAGCCATATCAAAATATTAATAAGTAGAATTTTCAAGAGTGATGTGTTTAATAGTGTTGACAAATCAAAATGACCTTGAGCTGCTTACCTTCTTAAATATGCATCACATCTTAAATACATATTTATTTTTTCTTTTATTGACAAATGGCAAAAGAATTTCATGATGGAATATATCTTATAATATCTTTAGAAACTTCAATTTTCTAAAATAAATAAATAAATAAAAAGTGTCTTTTTTTCTTTTTTCTTAAGAGGCATATATATCTTCTTGTTGTTTTAACTTGAAGTGGTTACACTTATTATACTGTTTTTGTTCCAGAGTAAAAATCTTATTTTTCAATTTTTATTTCTAAAATAAGAATATTATTTTGTAATTTTAGCATTAAATGTCATCATCATATTTTATCTCAACCAAACAAAGTACTCATTATTTTAGAGATAATTATATGAAATGAAAAATAAATTCTTAATATTTATAAATTAATTTTTATAAACGAAACTCTTATTATGGAACTCCTGCTGTCGGGCTCCGGCTCCGGCTCAAGCGAAGGGCACGGGATCCTGCTTTTTCACTTCTTTTCCTGCTATCGCAATTGCCATAGTTGGCCCAAGGGTGGATCTGCCCCTGTAAAACATATAAATTATTTTCCAAATATAAATAAGAAGAAAGTTTCATTTTTTCTTTCTAACTAACTAATGCTTGCATGCTTGCATGCAAATACACTAGGGTTATTTTGTTTGCAAAAATGATAGGTGAGATGCAATTATTTGTACAAATTTATTATCTAACATAATTTGTACTATTGTTTTTCATGATTAGTTTGTTATGTAATACATAGACTGTTTATGATTATTTCTAAAATCACTTGATACCTCAAGGGGATATATAAATACTACTTTTTTACTTGAGATTATATTAAGATAATTGTTAAATTCACAACACTTTTTGTTATTTTCACAATAAAAAGTGTTGTTGTAGATGCATAGCGACGGTAAAAACTCTCGCTATAAGATCTATAGCGACACTTTTATTTTGAAAATTATATTTTTTTTTGTTGTGGATTTAATAATTTCCTATATATATTAATCATCCATAAAATGACTTTAGAAATGACAATTAAAACATAGTATATATGAGATTGAATAACGGACTAATCATGGGACAAAATAATCAGACGTAATAATAAATCAGTGCAAATAATCCTACCCCACTTATCATTTTTACAAACAAATGTAGCCTAAATATATTAGTGAATTTATATTTATAATTAGAAAAACCAATATAAGCATTTGTATATGTTAATTATACACACGTGTGTGTGTGTGTATTGATATGATGATGTAAATTTGTTATAGATCATACTTTGCAAAGAGTTGTTTAATTCGGCTACATCAGGATATATTGATTTGTATCCCAATGCAATGAATGCAACTACTTGCTAATTGCTATACCATGTTTGGAAAAAATTGCATCCATAAGTGTGGATTTTTTGTTTAGTGCCCTTATCTTTATATCTTTATTATCTAAAAGCATTTCACTCAAGTAATTATGTCTCTAAAGTTATTATACACATATAAATTCTTTTTCGTTGTACAAATTAAGCCAATGTTTAATTATTTGATACAAAAATATCACAACTGAAAAGAAACAACACATAATATAACATAGCACAGCTATTGAAATCATGGCCTAAACAACTGTATATATATATATATATATATATATATATATATATATATATATATATATATATATATATATAGAATATAATAGAACCATCTTCTTGAAAAGCAAATCTAGACAACTTTTGTAATGAGTTTCAACCTTGAGCAAAAGCCAATAATGCGATTTTCAGATGGGTAATGACAGGCCAGGGGTCTCAAATGCACATCATCAATACATAGGTGTGTAGTAATTGCTTAGAACCCACCATGATGTTGAACACGACGTGTGTATTTGAGATGCCTAGCATTACCTTATCGATATCAAAACGTAGGGCAGTGGTCTACCGATATACCCTTGGCGGTGGGGCAAATTGCCAAATCACAATGCTCAGGGTCATTAGTTCCCCACCAAGATATGTTTCTGTCCTCCATATTCACAGTGAAGTAAAGCAGAACTGCCATAAAAGCAACCCCGGCATCAAGAGCGGCTGAAAGAATATAATTATACCTCTGCCACCACTTTTTCCGGTATCTAAACACAAAGAAGTTGAAAATAGTTCCGACTAGTATCCAAGAATTATAGTTCAATGCGGTAGCTGGAGGCATAGCAGCAGTTGCGCCTAGGAGAACCGGAAGGTTAATGAGGGGGATCCAGGATTGCTTGGGGAATGCCTTGTGAAAGAGCCATATGACAAAGGGTCCCAACATTCCACCTAGGAAAAACCAGTTAAGGGCTCCATAGTTGCCATAAGGGCCGAAGATTCGCCTCGGTCCCACCAAACCCCAGATGACAGAGGCGTCGAAGAAGACACGGTCATAGGGGCATATCCAGGGGCTGTTTGATGGAAGCTTGTCTGGGTTGCAGATGTGGTCAATTGAATGGAGAAGCCACCATGCTACACTCAGGTTAACTGTTCCTGCTATTATGGTTCCAATAAACTGGGATGCGTTTGTGAACATTAAATTAGTTAAGAATTGAATCAGATTAGGAGGAGATGTTAATTATGAAATCAAAGTCAATTTCTTATTATTTTTCTTTTTTTGGTTATTATGTGGCTTTTTCCTCACCCCAGTCCGGTCAGGCCTTTCCATACCAGTATTAGGGGTATCACAAGTAATTACTCGCAACCCTGCTTCAGGGGATTTCTACTGTAACTTGTGGCTTCAAGGGGGCAGCTAATTAGTCAACTTACTACTTGTTTATTGAGAAAATTTTGGAAACATCTATATGCAAACATGTGCTGATCATCTTATTAAGAGTAATTCAGAATTCCTAGCTATAGATAGGAGAGATTCTTTGAATGGTTGTATCAGAATTCCTAGATACTCTTATTGACCTAGCGAGTCATATTGATAATTGCATTCCCCGATATTCTAAATTTAGTGTACCAAAATATTTTTATGTCGTTTTACCTATTGTTGCGTACATGTAAATATTTTGACTTAGTATTGGATGCTCAAATAGCACAATTGTACTAAATTATTTATAGTACAATAGACTAGTTGAATTAACTAAAAATATTATATAAAACTTAGTTTTATTGCATTTAGATTCTAAGAGAATTTCTAAGTATATATAATCACTCGTATAAAGCTACCTACATTGCATTTTAACTTATGTAGAGTATAGAGTGTACCCCTACTTGTTACTCGAACCAAAACAAATTGCGTTCTCGGTAACACTGGGTTGTACACATTACTTTTTAACAAATGTGGGTCATTTGCAATTTCAGCATTGGATGAGTCTTGGAGGAACATTTACATTTCACTTTTGTTGAAAGAAAACAGGAACATACCTGAACTAAAAACATAGATCTTGGAGGGATCTTCATGTAATGGCCCAGCTTGAAATCGCTAAGAAAGGAGATTGCCTGAGTCATGCTCATATAACCATATGTCTTGAAACAGACATTGGCTATAGGCCTTCCAACATAGATCAGTCCCATTATATACTCTGTGATGATATTTAGACCTGGTGTCTGTAGATGAAATATAAAACCGAATATATAAGCACTCGAAAACATAGACCTGTTACAGTAACTAATGGACACAGTATACCTTTTAAAGGATGTTTTGGGGTTGTTTACTGTGACTCATTATTATTCAGTAATTTTGGCTGTTTTTATCACTCTTTACACTACTTTGTGAATTCTTGTGATCGCAAAGCATATTCAATTCCTATGATTGTTTCTATTATTCTCCTAGTCTTTTTGCTATGGCATGAGCGTCTTAAATAACTAGAGAAGAAATAGACAAGGCATGTAGAAATTTTGAATTACCTGATTTGTGGTGGCAGTAATTATGCTGATTGGAAGGGTAAAAATGAAAGCTAGGAAAGCTGCGAAGAGAAGTCCCCAGAAAGGCATCTGAATGTCATCTTTCATAAAGATGGTGAGCGCAAGAGAGACCGCCATTGTCACACCAAGAAGCACATAAAACCACCATGCAGGTATGTCGTCGTAAGTTCTCATTAATCTTGTGTGAACATCTACCTTCCCCTTAGTCGAAGCTCTGTAGCGATCATAAATCTCCCTGGAGCATTCGAGTTAAGTGTATCATACAATATCAAGTTTGAGTTCAGAATATTGTGACAAAATCTGGCATCCTAACAACTTACAAACAAACTCACTAATTGTGATAAAATATTTAATTGTCCTCCACTAATTGTGAGTTTGTTTGTAAGTTGCAAGTATGCCAAGATTTACTCGACAAATTTAGGCAAGAATAAACAAGGGAATTGACAAGTAACAAGTATAATTACAAGCATGAATAGACGAATAATAAAAATAAAAAATTACCTTCCATAAAATAGGCCAACATGAGTTAGTGTAGATGCAATGGCAGCAAACCCAAACCCATAGGTGATTGCGAAGAATGTGCTCAAGTTGATTCTCCCTTGCTCTGCATACTGTACCTTATCTAACTCGAAATTTTTATTAACAATTGCTGTTATGTTATATGGTTGACCTGATTTAGTGAACAACTGCGGCGAAAATATGGGAAATGTTTTAGCATTGTACACATTTAGTCCCCAGTAGGACACAGGAATCACCACGTAGATAAAGAAAAAATAGCCGAAGAAGACATTGACAATGACAAAGAAGGGGCTAATGAGAGGGCTGAACAAGAAGGAAGCTACGGCTGACCAGTCCAGCGTAAAGGCTCCAATTCCTAGGCCATTCAAGCCTGAACCAATCTGGTGGGCGGTCACGGAGGTGGGAAATGCCCAGCATACCCATGAGATGCTTTGCAGTGTTTGAAAGAAATAACCAGGGACTAAGTACCAGCAGAAACTACAAGTTAGTGCAATGACAAAGAATTTTGACCGCGACATTCGTTGCTTGGTCTTGGTATTGTCCTGGCTAAGTTCTACATCTCCCTTCTCATGCAGTGTCCTGTTAAATTCAGTTCAATGAGAAACACAGTGACAACAAACTATGGCCAAACACACGAAAAATTAAAGACAATCTTTTCCAATAGATATTGACACTTGATCAGTGTTTTAAATATTGGTAGGCGGACCTAGACGGCTGAGCATGGGCGGATCCACCGTATCCGAATTCTCAAGGGTCAATTTTTTATTTTTTTAGGATGTTAAGTTAAAATATGAAATCTTTGATTAAAAATGTATCAAAAATCTTAAACTTCTACCCACACCGCACTCCACTCTTTCTCATTGTTTACATTGGTAAGTTATTGAAACGACGCTATATTGCTATAAATTCAAACAATGAATCCTCGAAAAATGTTGTTATAAACAATATTTCATTAGTATCTACTTTCATAATTTATTTTAATTTTTGTGGGTGGCTGGATCCGCCCCTGCGGCTGAGGCAGCGCCTAGGCTGCTTAGGTAGTGTGTCGGCTTTTCCTTAGCTAACTAGATGTTTCCTAGGCGGGTCTCATTTATTTATTTTTTATTGTACATACTAAGTTATGTACAAAACAAATTTTACATGAAAAATAACCAAAAAAAACAATTTTCTAAGTCTTAACAAATTCATTTAAAGTATTTTCAAAGTTTTTATTAAATCGATGTGGTAGAGGTTTCCAAAAATTTGCGCCTTAATGGACTCGCTGGGTTGCCACATACAATATTTTTTGGATTAAATTTATTTGTTTTATTTAAGACCAATTAATTCCCTATATTTTTCATTATACAAAATATTTTATTTTTCAAAAAATAATAATAATAATAAATTCCAGCAAAATCCATACTTATGAGAACTCCAAAACAATAGGCCAGTGGAGATTCTGAGAATAATAGTCAATCCATTTGGACTTTATCGGATATTCTGGGGGCCACCACAAGAATGGGCCCACCCTTATTATTTAGTTGGTACTTTATCATAATAATACTTCTTATTAATAATGATAATTACAATTTATTTATTTTTAAAAAAATCACAGGGTCTACTCCAATGTGAAAATATAGAATGTATTGAAAATCATGTAAATAAAAATTACTAATGGTAAAGAATTATTCAAATAACGAGAAATAGTAAACTCGTGATTATGTCTATAGGGTTTGAAATTAGTATTTAAAAACAAACATACCGGAATAGGGAGATTTGGACAAGGGTACTAGGCCACCACATGTGTGCCGGTTCCACTACGTATTTCCTTAGAAGCCCAGCCCATCCATATCCCAGAACCTGGCCCACATCGACGTTCACGTTAACATGAATCATTACTATAAATGAGATTATAACAGTTTTGTTGGGCCATTCCAACCCCCAACAATAAAATATGAGTCCTTCGCAGACAACTTTATTAGACATGAAAATGGAACATTTTTAATTTATTTTTTTGATTATGACTCTCAAAAAATGTATATTATTTATTTCAAAATGAATTTTTATAAAATACAGTGTTTTATGAATATAAATAAATATAAAATAATAATATATATTACGATTTTATATTATAACAATTTTTTAGTTGCTAATTACTTGAATAATTATAGTTGGTAATAATTAAATAATATATTTAATAGAGTGGGTCAATTTTATAACATTACTCAATTTTAAGATCTATAGCGACACTTTTCATGTGAAAATATTATTTTCTGTTGTGAATTTATCAGTTTAAATGAAGTAAAACATACTTTGTCTCCAAATCAAAATATTTGAACTTATTAAAAAATAATTATATTATGCCTGCAATAAAAAAAGGGTGAAATTAAATACAATAAATTCAGGGGACATTTTTATTGGACCGAATAATTGGACATTTTTATTTTTTTTTTCTTGCGACTCTAAAAATATATAGTATTTATTTCAATTGAAATTTTTACATGCACATGTATCTAAATTACACTTAAAAAATATATTTTATAAAAATTTCATTTAAAATAAATATTATAATTTTTTGAGAAGTCCAATAATTCGGTCAAAAAAAAATATCCTGTAGAAGGACTCAATTAAACAAGTAATAATGTAAGTAAAGTAGAACCTGGGTAGTGATAATGAGAAGCCAAGCAGCCATAAAATGAATTTTCCTCTCATAAAAAGCTTCTATAATATTCACTATTCCGACCGCATAAGCCGACCCATTTCCAAAAGCACTTCCAGCATTTGCAAATATGGAGATAAGCACATGTTCCTTCATGTTAAACGGACCCGGGTTCAGTGAAAACTTTTTCGACCCGCATCCGGGGAGGTTGAACTGGGTCACTGGGAGCACGGCAGCCATGAACCGTCCGATGGGGAGCGTTGCCACCTGGACGGTGATCTGCGTTATGATGAGTGGCTCCCTCCGGTAAGAGAAGAACTGGTTGAGGAATGAGAGCAGGACACAGGAGAGCAGACCAAGGACCCACATTCGGAAGGTCCATACCGGTTGTTTCGGGTCGTCGGTTGTGGGTACGGTTAATCGGACTTGTTCAATTGGTGAAAGCTCGTCTTCTTCGTACTTATTCTCAGCTTCTGACATTGGAGTCTCGACTTCCATTGTTCCCATTTTTGGAGAGAGAGAGGAGTTTGATCTTTGATATTTTTTCTTAGAAGCAACGATATATATATATAGTCCGCTTTTTTTGCGAACTGGAAACAGCGGACTAAGAACGAACCGGCTATGACGACTGTTTTAAATTATATGAATATTATTAATTTTTGAAACTTAATTTTAAATATTTTTAAGGTTAAAATTTAGATAATTTATTAAAAATTATAAAATAATAAAACTTATAATAAATAATATATTTTAGATAATAGTTTACAATATTTATCATTGCACGTATTGATTAAAATTAAAAGAATCTAAGTCAATTTTAAATTTAAAAATATCTTAAATTGACTTTAAAAATTCATGATAGTAATACATAAAATTCTTCTTTTTAATAGTTCTGTTAGGAAAATTTTCTATTAAATTATAATTATATATCAATACTAATGTTATAATGTAGTACAGATTCCCACAAGAAAAAAGAGATCGAGTATATAATAGTGTTTGAAGAAAGTTCTTTTGTATTTTAGTTAACACTTCTTTGTCAATAAGAGTTTACTGGATTACTATCTTTTCTTCTTGTGAGTTTAAGATTTAAGAAGATAGTAATAATTATCAACTTGCCGTTTGGGTGACGATTAGAAATTAAATTAAAGTTATATTTGTGTGAGTTTATTTTTTCTAGTATGAAATTTATTTAATTTTTATGTGAGATTTAATTAATTATAATAATTTTTTTTTCTTCTAATATGTATAGACTAGCAACAGTCCCGTGCCTCCGGCACTATGAACGTTGGGATTTATTTTAAATTTTGGACGACTCATATGATTTATTGAGTGAGCGAGAAATTCAAAATCATTTGTATTTTATTAGATAGATGGATGGTGGGATTTATCCCAAACTTTGGACGTCCTATATGATTTATTGAGTGAGCGGAAAATTTAAAATAATTTGTATTTTATTAGATATAATTAGATATATAGAATATAGATATAGATAGATAGAATTAGATAGATTGTATTTTATTAGATAGATGGATGGTGAAATTTATCCCAAACTTTGGACGGCCCAGATGATTTATTGAATGAACGGGAAATTCAAAATTATTTGTATTTTATTAGATAGATAGAAAGACTTTTAATGAAATTATCTTTATATAATTTTAACTTGCCATACATATTCTTTTGAGGTTAAAATAGTGAATATCTTGTAAATTCAGACCCAAAAAATTTCCTTTTTCATAGGCCAATTGGGATTTTTTGATTAAAATATGCAAATTACTGTAATTATTGGATTTTTAGAAGAAGCTCAGCAATTGCTGCCAAATTTATTTAATTAAATATGTCAGCTAAAATTTGTTTAGGATTTAATAATTTAAAAAGTTAGTGCTTACAATGATTATTTTTGTCTACAATGTAGTGGACATAGTCTCCCAGCTAGTAAACACAACCAAATTAATTAATCATTATTTAATATTATAAATTACATTCCCTAATTTAGCTTTTATATATGTTTCTTTTATTTTATTAAACTTATTTGGTTCAAATCTAAAATAAGAAATTAGAAAATAATAAACCGCTTTTTCAGATTCTCATTAATATTCGAAGCGTTATTAGATTCTAACACTAAAATACACAATACAATACTTTACCCGTCCCGTCCTTTAATATAAGTCGAAAGTATTTTTTTCTCTCTTAATATATGTGGTTTGAGAATTTTACACAAGTATTAATTAGCACCGGCCTTGGGCTAAAGCCCAAGGTGTCCGGGATTTAGGCCCACTAAAATTAATAAATTTTTAGGGCCCCCAATATGTATTTTTGTTATGTATATATATACCCAAATAAAAGAGTCCAGTTCACGTCACTTTAAATTTAAAGGCCTACAAAAAAATACCCAATGAAATAGACCCAAATTTCAATGACAGACTTAATGATAATGTGATATCTAAATGATGCTTTAGAAATATTGAAATAGTCGGTTATTATATTTGGTATTCATTTGTATTTATGCTCTTTTGCTCAAGAAAAGTTCTTAGTTTTTTTTATGTCTATCTTAATAGTAATTAGCAAAATGCCCTTTTTTGTCGCTTTAAGCCCTTAAAAACTCAGGGTCGGCCCTGATATTAATTGCTTAGTTTCTAATATTATCCCAAGTATTAAATATAATTTTGGTCCTCTCACTATTTTATGCCCAATAAATAACATTTTCCTTTTTTTATACAAGGACAATATAGACAAATAATATTATACTAGTTGATAGTCCGTACAGTGCACATGCTAGTTTGAATAATGAATTTAATACTTTGTCAAACAATCATATTATCAATCATAATCATGCAATTTCGAGATCCAAACAATCATATTATCAATCATAATCCAGACTCCAGAGTTCATACAAAAGAATTAAAGGCTGACTACTTCACCGAAAACCACACTCATATCTCTCCAAAGAGAATCAAAAATAGGCTCCTTAACCACTCTAAATAGACTAATGAGGAAATTTAGGGTACTGGAGTAAGAAGAAGGGGTTAATTTAAAAATAATAATACCATTTTTATCTTTTTGTAGTATTTCAACAAACAGGTAATGTGTGTGAAGCCACACTAGTTTCAAGTATTCAAAAACCAAAAAAAAAATTATGAATTCACATTCATCATCTAATCTTTTAACGACTCCAAAATCAGGACTATTTCTCTTCCCAATCTTGTGCGTTAATACTATCTTGCTCTTGCTTTAAAACATTATTTAATGTTACAATAGCTAAAAATGTGAATATTTTTTTTGTCATTCATTTCTTGAATCGCAACCTTTACGATTCTTCTTTATACTTGAAATCATATTCATTTTATGATTTATTTAATCTGAGTAAATGTATTTAGAGCTTTATGTCTCAATACTTAATACATTTTCTATCGATGTTTCACTTATTTCAAAATTATATTTATTCTCATTTCAGAATAAACATTCTTTATCTGTTAAACATTTCAAACTATATATATCTGCCAGTTGCATTTAACAAAACCATCAATCATAGCTTGTATAATTTCTAATTCAGGAAAATGTATTCATTTCGCACGTCGTTCAACATTCATCGTCCGTATAACAAGTAATATTTCATAACATTATTAACCTGCAAAAAATTTCTTTATGCAAGATTGAGTTCGACAACCCAACAAATTTGACAATCCATCATGTTTCACATAGGAGACAACCCTATATTCACCACATGCAACATAATTTCTTTACCATTCGTATCATACATGCATCAATAATTCCGTGTAATGCATATATTCATGCATTATAAATTCTTGCAATGCATATATTCATGCATACATTTCTAATCATCGAGTTACATCATACATCATGTGCTATCACATATCACATATAAATTGAGTTCCATAACCCAATTGACTTAGTCATATTTTGACTTTATCAATTCATAGAGCATGATATGTAATTCAACACATAATCCACATTCAATTCACAAAAATAACAGAACTGAAAAACTTGACTTGATTGGAGATTACCACAAAATTTAATATAACGTTACTCCATAATTCCTACACAATTATTTTTACATGCACACACATATTAGATAATTAAATATATCACAAAACATGCATGTTTATTCATTAATAATAATTATTAGTTTTATATTGTGAGAACCCAGATTTTATGAATAAAGATTTAATTTTCTCGAAATATTTTTTTAATATTATAGTGTGGATTTGAGATAGTGTTATAGTTGTGGGTAGTATTTATAAATTTTAAAAAGTATGCAAGTTGTTATATAATATTTGATTGGTCGGGGAATATTCTTTTTGTCAGGGTATATACGTACGACGGTACAATCATTGGTGGACCTCACAACGAAATTATTGTCGGATTAAAAAAACGACAAAAATATTTTATGAAAATAACGACGGAAGTTTTATCGTTAATACTGTTGGTAAAAGTACAGTAATACGCGTGGTTGCATAGCAGCACACGGTATTGATTATTGATGCTTACGTAATAAGTCACTCAGTTTTGTTTTATTAGTATTATTAATGTAATAAAATAGAAAAGCTTTTTATATAAAACATAATACTTTTATAAAGTTATTCGTTTTATTAGACTATAAATAGAATATATTATATTCTATTATGCATAGTATTTTGCATAGTAAAATCTTTTTATATAAAACAGAATACTTTTATAAAGTTATTTATTTTATTAAAATATAAATAAAATATATTATATTTTATTATACATAGTGTTGTATAGTGCCTGCATAGTATTTTACATAGTAAAATCTTTTTATATAAAACAGAATACTTTTATAAAGTTATTCGTTTTATTAGATTATAAATAAAATATATTATATTTTATTTAAAAGATTTTGTTTTAGATCTGGACCGTCCATTTAAAGTAAATTAATCTGGACCATTCATGAATTAGTTACTATACAGTCCATTCTTCTATAAATAGAAGCTCATTCATTCATTATTTCTTACGAATTCACTGAAACTATAGAGAGAGAATTCTTCTTCCATAATCTTGAGCGTATTTCTTTAAAGTTTAAGAAGCTTTGAGCGTAGAAAAACAGTATAAGTTTTCTTCGAGTATATCCTCGCCCTACCAGTCGAAATACTCTTCTTTCAAAGGTAAAGGATATTATTTGTTGAACTTGTAAGGGATATTATTTGTTGTACTCGTAAGGGATATTATTTGTTGTACTCGTAAGGGATATTATTTGTTGTACTCATACGGGGTATTCTTTCTTTCTTATTCGTGAAGAGAACTTCTGTTATTCCATTCTTTATTAATCTGTTGGAATAACTTGTATATGCGGGATACCTTATACTTGGTGAAATTCTTCTGTTATTTCATTCTTTATTATTATGTTGGAATAACCTATCTATGCAAAGTACTGCATACATGGTGAAATTCTTCTGTTATTCCATTCTTTATTATTCTGTTCGAACATCCTGTCTGTCCGTTTACGCATGACCTGGTTCCGTTGTTTATTATTCTGTTGGAATACCCTGTCTGTACGTTTGCCCATGGCCTGGTTCCAATATTTATTATTCTGTTGGAATATCCTGTCAGTGCGTTTACGCATGACCTAGTTCCGTTATTTATTATTCTGTTGGAATAACCTGTATGTGCGGTCTATCGCATACCTGGTGATTTTTTTTGTTATTCCATTCTTTATTATACTCAGTTGGTTAAAGTTTTGACTTCTATACTCCATGAAATTAGTGGAATATCCTTGATATTTGCGCTTTATCCAGTATCTTTTCATAGAAATATTCTTCTGAGCATTCTTGAATTTTTACTCCACAAAGCAGTATCATGTTAACAATTTGGACATTATTGGTTCCTGGATAAATTAATTCTTGAACTTGTTTTATTGAATTATTATGTCATTGTCATCATCCTCATTTTTATATTATGTTGAAAGTCATATGTGGCCTGTAGTGCATAGATGGACTTGGTATGATTATGACCAGGGATTATTTCGGTATAATCATAACCGTAATATTACAAATGATGTGGAAAAAGTCCTCATTGGCCCATAATGTATTGATGGACAATTTTTGGTATGATTATGGCTATGGATTCTCTTCGGCCAAGGGTGCAAAGATGAATTGTTTTATGGCATGATCAGGACCGTTGATGAAAACACGATTGTCTTTGGCCCGTAGTGCATGTATAATTCGTGGTCATGATACTAAAGAATATCCTTGGCCTGTAGTGCAGGGATGATTTGATGATGCAGATTATTTATTAAGCTGAGTCTCAGTAATAAAAGTGATGAAAAACCTTTTAAATCATAGAAGATAGTAGATTTTATTCTCTACTTGACTCTTCTAATGGATTGCTTGTTTCGCTGCAGTTAAACTTAATGTTTATTATATTGTATAGGTTTAACAATGTTGAAGGCTAACGATAATTTGTTCTGCATTATCTTAGTCATAATATTTCTTACTAGGCTAGTTGAGCTCACCCTTTTGTTTTCATTGTTCTATTCAGGAAATGAGAACGTAGCAGGGACTAGTCGGGGAAAACAGAGTGATGGTCCTAGATGGTGCATTAGTAGTCCTCACTATTCTATGAAATAGTGTGATAATAAATGTAATGAGGACCCCATTGAGTTTGTATATTGTCTAGATGACAATATTTGTATTAAAACTCACAGAATATGTTTAGTCGTATTTTGCACGAATGTTGTATAATTAAGTTGTATTTGAATTTTGTACCATGTATTTGGCGACTCAAGATGAGTGATGTATACCTATTTTGGGGGTGACACAGTTGGTAGCAAAGCTTAGGGATATGATCTCTGGCTGAGATGTGAGACAAGAACTAAGACTGGAGAGACGGGGAATTCCTTCGCTAGTATGACCTACCTAACTTTATTTGGTATTTAATTGGTCGGTCAGAGTATAGAGATAATATGTGATATGTTAATTAACCCTTGTTTTTTTGGCAGTGTTTAAAAATGGCAGCTGAAAATGTTCACAATGGAGTGAATGAAACCGTTGAGACACCTTTAATCACTAACTAGGTTAATGTGATGTCAAAAGAAGAAGAAATTAGAGATATCTACGTGGTTAGTGAAGAACTAATAGTTGCACCCGAGCTAGTTGCAGAGGTAGCAGCTGAGAGTGAGGAAGAAGAGGAACCTGAGGAGAATTGGTTAGAAGAATTTTATGATCGAAACTTAGAATTACAAAATCGTATTCATGAGTTAGAAGAGCAGACTGAAGAACGGCAGGCGGTCGTGGAGCAAAGAGATGTAACAATTCAAAATTGTGTTACCCGATGTGCGACGCTTGAACAGAAGCACTCTTTGACAGAGTATAAGATATTAGAACTGGAGTCTGAGAATGCTATGATCAAAGTTTTGATGAAAGAAGAAACAACTGAACGAAGGAGAATAGATGATGCATGGGTAAAAGCCGCATGACGTGTATATATTGTAGAAAAAGACGTCCGATCCAATAAAGCCAAAATAGATGAAATGGATTTTGCTTTTTGGATAACAATTGGGAGAATCCAACATCGAATTCGGAATTATCCTGTGCATAGAGGTCAACCCCAATTCGATTTGGATCAGATAATAATGATTTAAATCATGGATCAAGAATGTGAAGAAGCACTTAAGGGTGGAATGTACTCTATAACAAAGTCAAATCCAGTAGTTTAAGTGAGAGCATTTGTCGAGAAATCCGAACAAAGTTATTACGGTTAAGTTAATCATAAACTCTTGCGAAGTCTATACTTTGTTAGATACCAGTTTTACCCACTCTTTTATTTCACCTAGTTGTGTTCAATGTTTAAATTTGACTCCGGAGAGACTTTGACTTATCTGTTGAAAATCTGTTAGGAGAAACCTTCGTTACCTCTACTGTTTATAAATCTTGTTGATTCAAATAAATACTTTCACGTTACCTGTTGATCTTATCTCTTTAAAAATACTTGCCTTTGATGTGATTTTAGGAATCGATTGATTAACTACTCATCATGCTTTTCGTAAGGTTGTTAGCTTTCATATTCCTAACCAACCTGTTATGTGAATTCAAGTAACCAAACCACTAAAGTCAATCATTGTCATAAGTAAAGAGCCCCGGTCCTTTCGTTGTTGACTTCCTTGTGTGGAATGTACCGAAGCCAGACTTTCTGTAGGCGACGTCGTGAATGACGATGACAAGTTGATAAGTATCAATGTGACGTACTATCCAAGTCTTGGATGAGGGTCACAGTTTTGAATGATATTTCTATTGTTAATAAATTTCCTGACGTATTCTTGAAGACTTCTTAGCCTACCCCTAGAGCGTGAAATTGAATTTTGTATTGACCCCAGTACAAAACTCATTTCTTAAACCCTTAAATATTTTTTCAACTAAAGCGAATGTAACATGCGCCAAAGACGTTGGCTCAAGCTGTTGAAGATTACGATCGTACCATTCAATACCATCGTGGGAAAGCGAACGTGGTAGCTAACGCGTTGAGTAGAAGATCGTATGCGTTTACGAGTGCGATGTTGTTAACATAAAGACCCATTTCGTACAACTTACAAATGTTGAAGATAGAGTTAAAGACTCTAGGACCCACGTGAAGATACCGAATATATGAGTAGAATCGACTTTAATTGATAAAGTTAAAGTCGCTCAAGCTATACACTCGGAGCTGATGAATGTGAAGAAGAAGTTCAAGAAGGCGTTATTCTAGAAGCAAGAATCGACGAAGAGAGGAAATCTCAACCCTCGATTTAATTGGCACATTTGAAATCCTCGATGAAGTAGGAACTATGGCCTATAGACTCATTTTACCGCCAAGTATGTTGCGTGTTCAGAATGTTTTTTTACGTATCGATGTTACGTAAATATGTTGACTACCCGAACCACATTAGTAAATTAGAACTAAACGATATAGCAGAAGATTTAATTTATAAGGAGATACATGTTAAAATTTTGGATAAGAAGGAACGTATTCAACACTCAAAGGTTATACCTCAAGAATTAGAATCTGAAATGAAGTCAAGGTATCCTCACCTCTTCGGTATACCAGGTACGTACGTAAATTTCGATGGCGAAATTTCATAAGGAGGGGAGATTGTGAGACCCCAGATTTTATAAATAAAGATTTAATTTTCTCGAAATATTTTTTTAATATTATGGTGTGGATTTGAGATAATGTTATAGTTGTGGGTAGTATTTATAAATTTTAAAAAGTATACAAGTTGTTGTATAATATTCGTTTGATCGTGGAATATTCTTTTTGTCGAGAAATATCCGTACGACCCCACAACGGAATTATTGTCGATAGTAAAAGTACAGTAATACATGTGGTTGCATAGTAGCACATGGTATTTAATATTGATGCTTACGTGATAAGTCACTCAGTTTTGTTTTATTAGTATTATTTATGTAATAAAACAGAAAAACTTTTTATATAAAACATAATACTTTTATAAAATTATTCATTTTATTAGACTATAAATAGAATATATTATATTCTATTATGCATAGTAAAATCTTTTTATATAAAACAAAATACTTTTATAAAGTTATTTGTTTTATTAGACTATAAATAGAATATATTATATTTTATTATGCATAGTGTTGGATAGTGCCTGCATAGTGTTGCATAGTGCCTGCATAGTATTGCATAGTGCCTGCATAGTGTTTTACATAGTAAAATCTTTTTATATAAAACATAATACTTTTATAAAGTTATTCGTTTTATTAGATTATAAATAAAATATATTTTATTTTATTTAAAAGATTTTGTTTTAAATCTGGACCGTCCGTTTAAAGTAAATCAAT
This sequence comes from Panax japonicus, assembly GCA_020205505.1. Lineage (NCBI taxonomy): Eukaryota > Viridiplantae > Streptophyta > Magnoliopsida > Apiales > Araliaceae > Panax > Panax japonicus. The sequence goes on along the minus strand of JAINUV010000097.1, from coordinate 90,940 downwards.
CTAGAACGTTCATGAATTAGTTACTATGCAGTCCATTCTTCTATAAATAGAAGCTCATTCCTTCATTATTTCTTAAGAATTCACTGAAACTCTAGAGAGAAAATTCTTCTTCTATAATCTTGAGCGTATTTCTTTAGAGTTTAAGAAGCTTTGAGCGTAGAAAAATAGTATAAGTTTTCTTCGAGTATATCCTCGCCCTACCAGTCGGAATACACTTCTTTCAAAGGTAAGAGATATTATTTATTGTACTCGTAAGGGATATTATTTGTTTTACTTGTAAGAGATATTATTTGTTGTACTCGTAAGGGGTATTCTTTCTTTCTTATTCGTGAATAGAACTTCTGTTATTCTATTCTTTATTATTCTATTGGAGTAACCTGTATACGCGAGATACCCTATACTTGGTGAAATTCTTCTGTTATTCCATTCTTTATTATTATGTTGGAATAACCTGTCTATGCAAAGTACTGCATACATGGTAAAATTCTTCTGTTATTCCATTCTTTATTATTCTGTTGGAACATCCTGTCTGTGCGTTTACGTGTGACCTGGTTCCGTTGTTTATTATTCTTTTGGAATATCCTGTCTGTACGTTTACGCATGACCTGGTTCCATTATTTATTATTTTGTTGGAATATCTTGTCTGTGCGTTTACGCATTACCTAGTTCCGTTATTTATTATTCTGTTGGAATAACCTGTCTGTGCAGTCTATCGCATGCCTGATGATTTCTTTTGTTATTCCATTCTTTATTATACTCAGCTGGTTAAAGTTTTAACTTCTATACTCCATGAAATTAGTGGAATATCATTGATATTTGCAATTCATCCTGTATCTTTTCATGAAAATATTCTTTTGAGCATTCTTGAATTTTCACTCCACAAAGCAGTATCATGTTGACAATTTGTACGTTATTGGTTCCTGGATAAATTAATTCTTAAACTTGTTTTATTGAATTATTATGTCATTATCATCATCCTCATGTTTATATTATGTTGAAAGTCATCTGTGGCCTGTAGTGCATAGATGGAATTGGTATGATTATGACCAGGGATTATTTCGGTATAATCATGACCGTAATGTTATAAATGATGTGGAAAAGTCCTCATAGGCCCGTAATGCATTGATGGACAATTTATGGTATGATTATGGCTATGGATTCTCTTCGGCTAAGGGTGCAAAGATGAATTATTTTATGGCATGATCAGGACCGTTGATGAAAACAAGATTATCTTTGGCCCGTAGTGCATGTATAATTCGTGGTCGTGATACTAAAGAATATCATTGGCCTGTAGTGCAGGGATGATTTGATGATGTGGATTATTTATTAAGCTGAGTCTCAGCGATAAAAGTGATTAAAAACCTTTTAAATCATAGAAGATAGTAGATTTTATTCTCTACTTGACACTTCTAATGGATTGCTTGTTCCGCTGTAGTTAAACTTAATGTTTGTTATATTGTATCAGTTTAACACTGTTAAAGGCTAACGATAATTTGTTCTGGATTATCTTAGTCATAATATTTCTTACTGGGCTAGTTGAGCTCACCCTTTTATTTTCATTGTTCTCTTCAGGAAATGAGAACGTAGCAGGGACTAGTCGGGGAAAATAGAGTGATGGTCCTAGATGGTGCATTAGTAGTCCTCATTATTCTGTGAAATAGTGTGATAATAAATATAATGAGGACCCCATTGAGTTTGTATATTGTCTAGATGACAATATTTGTATTAAAACTCACAGCATATGTTTAATCGTATTTTACATGACTGTTGTATAATTAAGTTGTATTTGAATTTTATACCATGCATTTGGCGACTCAAGATGGGTGATGTATACCTATTTTGGGGGCGTAACAGTTGGTATCAAAGCTTAGGGATATGATCCCTGACTAAGATGTGAGACAAGAACTAAGAGTGGAGAGACGGGGAATTCCTTCGCTAGTATGACCTACCTAAGTTTATTTGGTATTTAATTGGTCGATCAGAGTATAGAGATAATATGTGATATGTTAATTAACCCTTGTTTTTTTGGGCAGTGTTTGAAAATGGCAGCTGAAAATGTTCACAATGGAGTGAATGAGACTGTTGAGATACCTTTAATCACTAACTTGGTTAATGTGATGTCAAACGAAGAAGAAATTAGAGATATCTACGTGGTGAGTTAAGAACTAATAGTTGCACCCGAGCTAGTTGCAGAGGTAGCAGCTGAGAGTGAGGAAGAAGAGGAAAAAGAGGAACCTGAGGAAAATTGGTTAGAAGAATTTTATGATCTAAACTTAGAATTACAAAATCGTATTCATGAGTTAGAAGAGCAGGCTGAAGAACGGCAGGCAATCGTGGAGTAAAGAGATGTAACAATTTAAAATTGTGGTACCCGATGTGAGACGCTTGAACAAAAGCACTCTTTGACAGAGTATAAGATATTAGAGCTGGAATCTGAGAATGCTATGATCAAAGTTTTGATGAAAGAAGAAACAACTACACGAAGGAGAATAGATGACGCATGGGTAAAAGCCGCACGACGTGTAGATATTGTAGAAAAAGACGTACGATCCAATAAAGCCAAAATAGATGAAATGAATTTTGCTTTTTGGACAACAATTGGGAGAATCCAACATCGAATTCTGAATTATCCTGTGCATAGCGGTCAACCCCAATTCGATATGGATCGGAGAATAAAGATTCAAATCATGGATCAGGAATGTGAAGAATCACTTAAGGGTGGAATGTACCCTATAACAAAGTCAAATCCAGTAGTTTAAGTGAGAGCGTTTGTCAGGAAACCCAAACGAAGTTATTACGGGTAAGTTAATCATAAACTCTTGCGAAGTCTATACTTTGTTAGATACCAGTTCTACCCACTCTTTTATTTCACCTAGTTGTGTTCAATGTTTAAATTTGACTCCAGAGAAATTAGACTTTAACTTGTCTGTTGAAACTCTGTTAGGAGAAACCTTCGTTACCTCTACTGTTTATAAATCTTGTTGATTCAAATAAACACTTTCACGTTACCTATTGATCTTATCTCTTTAAAAATACTTGTATTTGATGTGATTTTAGGAATCGATTGGTTAACTACTCATCATGCTTTTCGTAAGGTTGTTAGATTTCATATTCCTAACCAACCTGTTATGTGAATTCAAGTAACCAAACCACTAAAGTCAATCATTGTCATATCAACCCATAAGTAAAGAGCCCCGATCCTTTCGTTGTTGACTTCCTTGTGTGGAATACACCGAAGCCAGACTTTCTGTAGGCGACGTCATGAATGATGATGGCAAGTTGATAAGTATCAATGTGACGTACTATCCAAATCTTGGATGAGGGTCACAGTTTTGAATGATATTTCTATTGTTAATAAATTTCCTGACGTATTCTTGAAGACTTCTTAGCCTACCCCTAGAGCGTGAAATCGAATTTTGTATTGACCCCAGTACAAAAACCCATTTCTTAAACCCTTAAATATTTCTTCAGCTAAAGCGAACGTAACATGTTCCAAGGACGTTGGCTCAAGCTGTTGAAGATTACGATTATACCATTCAATATCATCGTGGGAAAGAGAACGTGTTAGCTGACGCGTTGAGTAAAAGATCGTATGCGTTTACGAGTGCGATGTTGTTAACATAAAGACCCATTTCGTACGACTTGCAAATGTTGAAGATAGAGTTAAAGACTCTAGGACCCACGTGAAGATAATGAATATACGAGTAGAATCGACTTTAATCGATAAAGTTAAAATCGCTCAAGCTACACACCCGGAGCTAATGAATGTGAAGAAGAAGTTCAAGAAGGCGTTATTCTAGAAGCAAGAATCGACAAAGAGAGGAAATCTCAATCCTTGATTTAATTGGCCTTTTTGAAATCCTCGATGAAGTAGGAACTGTGGCCTATAGACTCGTTTTACCGCCAAGTATGTTGTGTGTTCAGAACATTTTTTTACGTATCGATGTTATGTAAATATGTGGACGACCCGAACCACATTAGTAAATTAGAACTAAACGATATAGCAGAAGATTTAACGTATGAGGAGATACGTGTTAAAATCTTGTATAAGAAGGATCGTATTGAACACTCAAAGGTTATACCTCAAGAATTAGAATATGAAATGAAGTCAAGGTATCCTCACCTCTTCGGCATACCAGGTACGTACGTAAATTTCAAGGGCAAAATTTCATAAAGAAGGGAGATTGTGAGACCCCAGATTTTATGAATAAAGATTTAATTTTCTCGAAATATTTTTTTAATATTATGATGTGGATTTGAGATAGTGTTATAGTTGTGGGTAATATTTATAAATTTTGAAAAGTATGCAAGTTGTTGTATAATATTCGATTGGTCGGGAAATATTTTTTTTGTCGGAGAATATCCGTACGAAGGTACAATCATTGGTGGAACTCACAACGGAATTATTGTCGGATTGAGAAAACGACAAAAATATTTTATGAAAATAACGGCGGAAGTTTTACTGTTAATACTGTTGAACTACTCGGTAGTAAAAGTACAATAATACGCGTGGTTGCATAGTAGCACACGGTATTGATTATTGATGCTTACGTGATAAGTCACTCAGTTTTGTTTTATTAGTATTATTAATGTAATAAAACAGAAAAGCTTTTTATATAAAACATAATACTTTTATAAAGTTATTCGTTTTATTAGACTATAAATAGAAGATATTATATTCTATTATGCATAGTTTTTTGCATAGTAAAATCTTTTTATATAAAACAGAATACTTTTATAAAGTTATTTATTTTATTAGACTATAAATAGAATATATTATATTTTATTATGCTTAGTGTTGCATAGTACCTGCATAGTGTTTTGTATAGTAAAAATCTTTTTATATAAAATAAAATACTTTTATATAAAACAGAATACTTTTATAAAGTTATTCGTTTTATTAGATTATAAATAGAATATATTATAGTTTATTTAAAAGATTTTGTTTTAAATCTGGACCGTCTGTTTAAAGTAAATTAATCTGGATCATTCATGAATTTGTTACTATGTAGTCCATTCTTCTATAAATAGAAGCTCGTTCCTTCATTATTTCTTACGAATTCACTAAAACTCTAGAGAAAGAATTCTTCTTCTATAATATTGAGCGTATTTCTTTAGAGTTTAAGAAGCTTTGAGCGTAGAAAAATAGTATAAGTTTTCTTCGAGTATATCCTCGCCCTACCAGTCGGAATACTCATCTTTCAAAGGTTAGGAATATTATTTGTTGTACTCGTAAGAGATATTATTTGTTGTACTCGTAAGGGATATTATTTGTTGTATTTATAAGGAATATTATTTGTTGTACTCGTAAGGGGTATTCTTTCTTTCTTATTCGTGAATAGAACTTCTGTTATTCAATTCTTTATTATTCTGTTGGAATAACCTGTATATGCGGGATACCCTATACTTGGTGAAATTCTTCTGTTATTCCTTTCTTTATTATTATGTTGGAATAACCTGTTTATGCAAAGTACTGCATACATGGTTAAATTCTTCTATTATTCCATTCTTTATTATTCTATTGGAACATCCTGTCTGTGCGTTTACGCATGACCTGGTTCCGTTGTTTATTATTCTTTTGGAATATCCTGTCTGTGCGTTTACGCATGACCCAGTTCCATTATTTATTATTCTGTTGGAATATCCTATCTGTGCGTTTACGCATGATCTGGTTCCGTTATTTATTATTATGTTGGAATAACCTGTCTGTGCGGTCTATCGTATGCTTGGTGATTTCTTTTGTTATTCCATTCTTTATTATACTCATTTGGTTAAAGTTTTGACTTCTATACTCCATGAAATTAGTGGAATATCCTTGATATTTGCGATTCATCCAGTATCTTTTCATGGAAATATTCTTCTGAGCATTCTTGAATTTTTACTCCATAAAGCAGTTTCATGTTGACAATTTGGACGTTATTGGTTCCTGGATAAATTAATTCTTGAAATTATTTTATTGAATTATTATGTCATTGTCATCATCCTCATGTTTATATTATGTTGAAAGTTTTCTGTGGCCTGTAGTGCATAGATGAACTTGGTATGATTATGACCAGGGATTATTTCGGTATAATCATGACCGTAATGTTACAAATGATGTGAAAAAAGTCCTCATTGGCCCGTAATGCATTAATGGACAGTTTTTGGTATGATTATGACTATGGATTCTCTTCGGCCAAGGGTGCAAAGATGAATTGTTTTATGGCATGATCAAGACCGTTGATGAAAACACGATTATCTTTGGCCCGCAGTGTATGTATAATTCGTGGTCGTGATACTAAAGAATATCTTTGGCCTGTAGTGTAGGGATGATTTGATGATGTTGATTATTTATTAAGCTGAGTCTTAGTGATAAAAGTGATGAAAAACCTTTTAAATCATAGAAGATAGTATATTTTATTCTCTACTTGACTCTTCTAATGGATTGCTTGTTCCGCTGCAGTTTAACTTATTGTTTGTTTTATTGTATCAGTTTAACACTGTTGAAGGCTAACGATAATTTGTTCTGCATTATCTTAGTCATAATATTTCTTACTGGGCTAGTTGAGTTCACCCTTTTGTTTTCATTGTTCTCTTCAGGAAATGAGAACGTAGTAGGGACTAGTCGGGAAAAACAGAGTGATGGTCCTAGATGGTGCATTAGTAGTCCTCACTATTCTGTGAAATAGTATGATAATAAATGTAATGAGGACCCCATTGAGTTTGTATATTGTCCAGATGACAATATTTGTATTAAAACTCACAGCATATGTTTAGTCGTATTTTACACGATTGTTGTATAATTAAGTTGTATTTAAATTTTGTACCAAGTATTTGGCGACTCAAGATGGGTGATGTATACCTATTTTGGGGGCGTCACATATACAAACTAATATTATTTATTCTTACTCTAAACGAATATTAGTTTATTTGGAAACATAATTCGTTTTAACATTTTTACGCAAATAAAGGTCCCTCACATTTTAGTATGTAAATACTTTATACTTTGAAGCTTAAATCATCTAAATTCCACTTTAGGAATATCTTTTGCCTTTATTTGTGAATTCACCTTCTAAACAGATATTATATATCTTCTATAGTAAAAACTCAATTAATTATATTATTTCTTGATTTAAATAATTTTTTATATCATTTCGTCTGTTTATGAGTCAACTCGAATTATTGCCTCATATATAAGCATTTATTCTACTAGCACAATCACTGTATTTTTCGTTTTGCAAATATTCACATTTTCCTTATATGTATTTATATATTAAGTATATATAAATCTTGGCTCAAAAACTCCATTTTGAACTTCGAAAATCTTCATTGCGTCATCTTTATGATTATTTTAATTTATTGATGATTTCCCACCTTTTGTTTTGTACAAAACCATTCTTCACACCGATTACAGCGTACATTCGCTTAACTATAAAAATTCATATTTATAATATATTTTTATTGCATAATTTATGTCTGAAAAGAAGTTTCATTGCATAAAATATCAAATACTGCCTAAACTTATCTCTGGGGACTTTATTAGTCTCAACATAGCTTAAAATTTAACTTAAAAGTAATCTAGAACGTCGAACGTCAAAACAGCCCGTCACGGATACGCTCAATGTTCAATTTCTGACATGCCTAATCACCTATTTTTAATCCTCAAACCATTAATCCAATAACAGTGAAATTTTGATATGTTATAGATCTCATGTCATAGTATTTTAAAAAAAAATTCAAATCATGAAAACAGATCACGGAACCCAATCAAAACAAGGCTCAAATAGCTTGTCAAGTAACTGCACCTGCATCACGGTGCAGCGTGGGCGCGCGGCCGCGCACTGGCGCAGTGGCTTGTCGCTGCTGCTGCTGTGTCGGTTGTCTTGCCGCCTACTTTGCGATTTTCCTACGCTTTGCTCATTTATCGAAAAATTCCCAAATTTTAGTATATTTTTCGTAAAATAATAGAATATTTTTAAAAGTTAAACCCCCATTTCGGGTTCGATAGGTAGTCCAAATAATGCGTCAAAAGTGGACGTTCATAATAGTTTCCAGTTCATTTCCAACTTTACCCTCTCTCGCTAAAACAGTCATAACTTTTTCGTTTCAAAATATTTTTGAGCGATTCTTGATGCAAAGCTAACTCTCAGGTCTACAACTTTTATTCTTTAACCATTTTTAAATTTTAAACACAGAATTCCAGATAATTCGTGCAAGAGACTGATCCGAATCTGATTTCTAGATTTTGGACAGATTCGATGTGCGTACTTTGAACAGTCATAACTCTTTGGTCCGTAGTCGGAATTAGTCCGTTCTGGAGTCTATGGAAACCTTATTCAGTGTACTATAATACTCCAAAAGCACAAATGTTTTTGAGAAGTCTAGCTAGCCCGACCCCCGAATTTACCCTTAGGGTCAACAATCCACTAACTTTCAATTTTTTTCGTTTTGACATCCAAAACTTGCCTTGACTCGTTCCAACGCAATACGACTCCCAAATAATTTCTATTTAGGATATTATGACTGGTCTTAAGTCTCAGCTTTGCGAAATTTCAAGCCTTTAGCCATTTTAGCTCTTCAAGGAATTTTTACAAACATAATGCTTTTAGTTTTCATTTGCTGTCTTATCAATTTGATTGTGGGGAGTCCATAACTTTCTTCCTTATAGCTCCGCACAACCAAACTTAGCTACAAAGTCTCTAATTCCACGATTCCATCATTAATACATAAATAATTCCAAGCCAAAACAAACCTAGTAAACGAAATAGCTTACTAACAAAACTTATATTTTTATTTCTTGATTCAAATCTTTTTCTAATGCCGTATTACATATATACAAATCAAAACTTGATTCATTACGAGGAAAATTCATCTAAATTTCCATCAAAGCTAACTAAACTTCCAAAATTCAAAGTTTAGCTTAAAAATTCATAATTACACGAATTCTAATTAAAACCCAATATTAAAAGAAATTTTATACCTTATGTTATATATTTTCAATATTCCAAAGCTTTGAAATCTTGAATTTGGCCTAATGCTTGAATCCAATTTGATTTAGGACTTATGGCATACACGACTAGTTCATCTTTCTTGCTTGGAAAAATTAAACTTTCAGGTGGTGAGAGGAAGAGAGATGGTGCGGTTGGGTAGGGAGGAAGGAGTTGCCAATTTCCCAATTTGGTAAGCAAACCAACTTGGAGAGCAAGATTATTTATTTACTTATTTTTTTGGTTGGGCTCTACTATTCTCCTCTTCTTCACATACCCGGTATAAGAAAATTTGGTTTGGGAGCAAATCCTTCAATAGTGCTTTATTAGCAAGGATAAAACCAATTTTGCTTGATTTAATAATTAAACCAATTACTCTCTTTATGCCTTTATTAAGTAATTTAATTACCCAATACTTGGTAACTTAATGTTATTTATTAAGTTACTACGTACTTAACGGATCCGGTTAACATATAGTTTATATTTTGGTAAGCTAGTCAATTGACCAATAGAATACTGACACATATATAGCCTCGCCTGCTTGTCAGCACTCTATTGGTCAATTGACCAACTTACCCAAAAATAAACTTCATGCAAACCACTTCCGTACTTAGCCTACTTATAAAATATGTACACCTTCTTGGAAGTATATATATATATATATATATATATATATATATATATATATATATATATATATATATATATATATATATATATATCATTAATATATAAATTGTATATTTCATAATAAGAACAAAACATAATATATTTTTATTACATATTTATTTTATAACTGAAAAATAAATATGTCACACATAATATCCCTATCTCATTAAAATAACTGCATGCAAGAATTTATTTTAATGCTCTTAGGTAAAGTATATAAAAATATTATATAATTAACCCACCTCATTCGTTTCATTGCGCAAATTCTTCACAACAATTTCATTTCCTCGCGTAATATATATATATATATATATATATATATATATGGGATTCCATCTACATCAACCGGTTGTTGGGGAGCAACCCATTTTGGCCCATCCGCTACAACCTGTAGCGCCTTGTTACAATTTTTTTTATAAGCCGCTACAGGTTGTAACGGCTGGACCAAAATGGGTTGGTCCCCAACAACCGGTTGCTGTGGATGGATACCTTATATATATATGTATATATATATATAAGACCCTAACTTTGTAATGAATAAAATCAAATTTCCTCAATTTATTATTGTGAATAATAAGGTATTAATTTGATATAATACTTTGGTTATGGGTAAAATGTGAAAATTTTGCAAAATAAGCTAGTGGTTATAAAATATTCATTTTGTCGGGGAATATTCGTTTAGTCGTGGAATATTCTTTCTGTCGGGGAATATTCGTATGACGGCGCAGCCATTTGTGGGCCCCATAATGGATAACTGTCGGATAAAGAAAATGACAAGTTTGAGTTTTTATAAATAACGGCGTAATGGTTACCGTTATCACTGTTGGAATACGTGTGGATGCACAGTATTATTGAATTATTGATTCTTATGTAAGAAGACACTACTCAATAATTGTTACAGTAATTACTGTTCAATATTTTCTTTTATTGATTCAATAATTGTTGCGTTGATATTTTATATTATTGTTGTTTCAATAATTGTCATTGCATAGTATTTCTCATTATCAGATCAATAATTCATATTATTTGAATAATATTATTAGATAGCATTATTGGCAATGTCTAGAAAGTTCTGTCAAGGAGAGGTTTGGTCACCTAATTGCGTGCCAATAAGGAGAAATCCTTATTGGAAAGCCCCCTCTTTCCTGGGAACGGCCTGATTGTCATAATTGTGATTCTGTAATATTATTTGTGAATAATTAATTATTGATTTATATGATAAGGAAATATTTATTTGACGTGGATATAAATGATGGATTTATTTATTTTATGTGGTTATAAATAAAAGAATTAATGCTGAGGTGTTTTATCAGTATTTTATTAGAATGGAGGTATTAAAAATCATCCGTTTGTGGATTTCAGATATTTTTTGTTTGGAATTTGAAAAAAACTCAAAGCTACAAAGTTGTAGAGAATTCGATTTCGTGTGGAATGGACATAAAATTCGTATTTTTTTGATAAGCGGGCTATTTTCTATGAATTACTAAAGTTTCAAAAAATAAAATGATTTTTATTAAATTATGGGTGGGACCCACTTATGTTAAAAACATGTGGGCTGCTGGGATTTTTCAAGAAGGGTTGGCTTGAATTTTCAGCAATGGTTGGCATACGTAGGAAGAAAAGATTTATTGGCATTCTAGCATTTTCCTATAAATAGGCTGCTTAGTTAGAATTGAAAATCACACCAGAAATAAGTTTTCTCTCTTCTTCTATCTATATTATCGAGCGTATTTTGTGAGTATTTAGATACTTTGTGAGTTGCTATTCATCAGTGCAAGTTTCCTTCAGCCTTATACTGATATTCCGATCAGAAGTACTTATATTTTGAGGTAAAAGATGTTATTTTCTTCCTAAATGATGTTATTCTTTCAATATCATTATACCAAAATATTGGTATAGATTTTATTGTGGAATTTCTACCTTTTTGTGTCGGGGTTACTATTCACGTATATGACACTATTCACGTATACGATATTATTCACGAATACTGCACTATTCACCGAAAAATAAAATTTTCTTCTTTTTGTCCAAGTTGTCTATTATGGTTACTATCTTTGATTGTATCCATGTTTTGATCTTTATTTTTGAATTCTGCTTCAAAATTGGTTATTATTGAGTATTATTAAACTTGGATAAACTGTAATACGAATCCCTAATATTTGTTCTTTTATCTCACTGGATTCGTTTTCTTTAAGATATTTTTCATCATCCTCAGTCCTAAATTATGATATTACTGAATATCTTTGGCCTGTAGTGCAAAGATAAATGATTAACTGATAAATATCTTTGGCCTGTAGTGCAAAGATGAATGATTACCTAATGAATATCTTTGGTCCGTAGTGCAAAGATGAATAGGTATTGAGATGAACATGACCAACTGGTGATACACATGAATATCTTTGGGCTGTAGTGCAAAGATGAATATTTGATTCAAGATGTATATTGATTGATGTTACAGGGATAAAATATTGATGATAGACTTTTAAATCTTAGAAGATAGTAAAATTCTTTCTCTACTTGACTATTCTAATGGATTGTTGTTCCGCTGCAGTTGTTGATTTAAAACTTGTTGTCTATTATATTTTATTATATTTTCCCCATTGAAGACTAATGATAAATTGTTGTATATTATCTTAGTCATAATATTCTTTACTGGGATAGTTGAGCTCACCCTTTTCCTTTTTGTTCCATTTTTCTCAGGAGGTGAGAACATATCAGGAACTAGCCGGGGTATGGAGTGATGGTTCAGGATAGTTGTATTAATAGTCCTCACTATTTTGTAAAATAGTGTATCAATAATTTTAATGAGGACTCCTTTTGTGTTTGTATACTCTCTATTAGAAAATAGTTGTATTCAAACTCACAGTATATGTGTTGTCGTATTTTGCACGACAATTGTATTACTGAAGTGTATTTGTTTCTGTACCATGTATTTGGCGACTCAGAATGGTTGATGTATACCTATTTTGGGGACATCACAATTGGTATCAGAGCTTAGGGATATGATCCCTGGCTGAGATGTGAGACAATGGAGTGAATGAGACAGTGGAGACACCTTTAATCACCACCCAGGGGAACGTGCAACAGGAAGCAATATTACTCATGTAAACAACACTACCGAACAAATGATGAATGATGGGATGTTTAGAAGCTTTTTGCAGTTCATGTAAAATCAGACGAGGGAGACTCGTGCATAAAATACGGTTGTAAATGATAGCAATGTGCGGCTTATCACAGCCAATCAGTTCAAGGAGTTGGAACCATCAGAATTTGCGGGAAAGCCGGATTCGATTAAGGCGGAAACGTGGGTCAAGCAAATTATCAAGATAATCGATGTCTTGGGATGCACAGAGGAACATAAGGTTCATTTTGCCACCTTTATGCTCCGCGGTGAGGCAGATTACTGGTGGGAATCTGTGAAGCGTACCTAGTCAGCCGCACTCAATATGTCTTGGGAAACATTTCAAAAACTGTTTAATGACAAGTACTTTCCTGAAAGTATTCGTCATATGAAGGAGGTGGAGTTTTTTAGACTGGAACAAAACAACATGACGGTGTCCCAGTACGAGGTGAAGTTTGCAGAGTTATTCAGGTTTGCACCTCATTTGGTCGAGAATGAGGAACGAATGACGAGGATGTTACTGAGAGATCTAAAACCCGAGATTCGACAATATCTTATCTCTCATAAATTTTCTTTATATTTAGATGTTGTCAACAGGGCTCAATCATTAGAGCGGGATAATGAGTACGCCCAACCGAGGGACCACGATCAAGGTCATACCGGTGACAGCAGTCATCGGAGCGATGATAACCAGCGAGGAGGAAAGAATACAGACAAAAGTGGTAACCACTCGGGTGGTAATCGTGGCCATGATAATAGGAGAAGCGAGTCAAGTGGAAATTTCAGAAAGAGGAGATTCAACAATGACGGAAAGACGTCAGCAGCAGCACCAACACCAACAAAAAATTCTAGGTGAGGAGAATGACCGCCAGTTAGATGCTACAGATGCGGAGAGGAGGGACACATAAGTCCAAACTATTCACAGCCTTCCAAGGTGTGTTTTAGTTATGGAAAAGACGGTCATATAACCCGATTTTGTCTGGTAGCGAAGTCAAGTCCAGCTGAAACGGCGACACCAAAGGCGACTACGGACAAAACAAACTCGGTGGTTCAAGGGAGGGCGTTTGTCGTGACTGGCCAAAACGCGAGAAACCTGAACGAGGTGATCACGGGTAAGCTAATCATAAACTCTTGCGAAGTTTATACCTTATTAGATACCAGTTTTACCCATTCTTTTATCTATCCTGCTTGTGCTCAACGTTTGAACTTGACTCCGGAGAAATTAGACCTTGACTTATCTGTTGAGACTCCGTTAGGAGAAACTTTCATTACTTCTACTATTTATAAATCTTTCTTGATTCAAGTTGGTACCATAACATTACCTGTTAATCTTATTTCGTTAAAAATACTTACATTTGATGTGATCTTAGGGATTGATTGATTAACCACGCATCATGCTAAAATTGATTATTTTCGTAAGGTTGTTAGTTTTCATATTTCTAACCAACCTGTTATGTGAATTCAAACAACCAAACCACTAAAGTCAATCACTGTCATATCAAGCCATAAAGCTATTCGTTTATTGAAAAACTAATGTCAAGCTTTCTTAGCCCATGTCACGAACTTGAACAAAAACACGTCAGATTTGAATAATATTTCTGTTGTTAGTGAATTTCCTGACGTATTTCCTGAAGAACTTCCCGGTCTACCCCCAGAACGTGAAGTTGAATTCTTTATTGACCTTGAACCTGATACAAAGCCCATTTTTAAAACCCCATATCGAATGGCTCCTATTGAACTTCAGGAGTTAAAGGTCCAACTACAGGAGTTGTTGGACATCGGTTTTATTCGTCCTAGTACATCTCCTTGGGGTGCTCCTGTGTTATTCGTAAAGAAGAAAGATGGGAGTATGCAACTTTGTATTGACTACCGAGAATTAAATCATGTCACCATCAAAAATAGGTATCCGCTACCTCGCATAGATGACTTATTCGACCAGTTACAAGGAGCACAATTCTTTTCAAAGATCGATCTTCGTTCTGGATATCATCAGCTGAAGATTAAAACTGAGGATATTCTAAAGACTGCCTTCAGAACTCGGTATGAGCATTATGAATTCTTAGTCATGTCTTTTGGATTGACTAATGCTTCTGCTGCTTTCATGGATATGATGAACCGTGTGTCCAAAGAATATTTGGATCAGTTCGTTGTTGTCTTTATTAATGACATCCTCATCTATTCCAAAAGCCGTGAAGATCATGAGCACCATTTGAAGTTGGTACTTCAAAGGCTTTGTGATAACAAGCTATATGCCAAGCTGAAGAAATGCGAGTTCTGGCTTGAGGAAGTAGCATTCCTTGGGCATGTGGTGTCAAAACATGGAGTTTCTGTCGACCCGACGAATATTGAAGCCATACAAAGTTGGGAGCAACCGAAGTCGGTGACAGAAGTACGTAGCTTTCTGGGCTTAGCTGGTTACTATCGGAGATTCGTGGAAGGATTTTCTCGAATCTCTACTCCGTTAACTCAGCTGGCCCGTAAAGATACAAAATTCGGCTGAAGCAAGGATTGTGAGAAGAGTTTTCAAGAACTCAAGAGGAGACTCATCTCGGTACCTGTTCTGACAATACTGTGACGCCCCCAAAATTAGGTATACATCACCCATCTTGAGTCGCCAGATACATGGTACAGAATTCAAATAAAACTTAATAATACAACGGTAGTGTACAATACGACAAAATATAAACTGTGAGTTTGAATACAAATATTATCTACTAGAGAGTATACAAACTCAAAAGAAGTCCTTATTACAATTATTATCACACTATTTTACAGAATAGTGAGGACTACTAATGCACCATATAGGACCATCACTTCATTCTCCGACTCATCCCAGCTATATTCTCATTTCCTGAAGAGAACAGTGAAAGAAAGGGTGAGCTCAACTAGCCCAGTAAGAAATATTATGACTAAGATAATGCAGAATAAATTATCGTTAGCCTTCAACAGTGTTAAACTGATACAATATAACAAACATCAAGTTTAACTGCAGCGGAACAAGCAATCCATTAGAAGAGTCAAGTAGAGAATAAAATCTACTACCTTCTATGATTTAAAAGGTTTTTTTTATCACTTTTATCGCTGAGACTCAGCTTAATAAATAATCCACATCATCAAATCATCCCTGCACTACAGGCCAAGGATATTCTTTAGTATCACGTCCACGAATTATCCATGCACTACAGGCCAAAGATAATCATGTTTTCATCAACGGTCCTGATCATGCCATAAAACAATTCATCTTTGCACCCTTGGCCGAGGAGAATCCATAGACATAATCATACCAAAAACTGTCCATGAATGCACTACGGGCCAATGAGGACTTTTTCCACATCATTTGTAACATTACGGTCATGATTATACCGAATAATCCCTGGTCATAATCATACCAAGTCCATCTATGCACTACAGGTCACAGATGACTTTTAACATAATATAAACATGAGGATGATGACAATGACATAATAATTCAATAAAACAAGTTCAAGAATTAATTTATCTAGGAACTAATAATGTCCAAATTGTCAACATGATACTGCTTTGTAGAGTAAAATTCAAGAATGCTCAGAAGAATATTTCCATGAAAAGATACTGGATGAAGCGCAAATATCAAGGATATTCCACTAATTTCATGGAGTATATAAGTCAAAACTTTAACCAACTGAGTATAATAAAGAATGGAATAACAAAAAAAAAATCACCATGCATGCGGTACTTCGCATAGACAGGTTATTCCAACAGAATAATAATAACGGAACCAGGTCAGGAGAAATTCGTAACGACAGGATATTCCAACAGAATAATAAATAACGAAACCAGGTCTGGCGTAAAACGCACAGACAGGATATTCTAACAGAATAATAAAGAATGGAATATTAGAAGAATTTCACCATGTATGCAGTACTTTGCATAGACAGGTTATTCCAACATAATAATAAAGAATGGAATAACCGAAGAATTTCACCAAGTATAGGGTAGCCCGCGTATACAGGTTAATCCAACAGAATAATAAAGATTGGAATAACAGAAGTTCTCTTCATAAATAAGAAAGAAAGAGTACTCCTTACGAGTACAACAAATAATATTCCCTACCTTAAGAAGAAGAGTACTGGATATAGACGTAGTGAAGTAGCAGAACACTTTTCTTCTTTCTCTCTATAGTTTCTCTATCTAGAGTTTCAGTGAATTCGTAAGAAATAATGAATTAATGAGCTTCTATTTATAGAAAAATGGACTACATAGTAACTAACTCATGAATGGTCCAGATTGATTTACTTTAATCTGACTGTCCATATTTAAAGAAAAATATTTTAAATAAAATATAATATATTCTATTTATAATCTAATAAAATGAATAACTTTATAAAATATTTTACTATACAAATACAATGAAGGCACTATGCAAACACTATGCATAATAAAATATAATATATTCTAATTATTGTATAATAAAACAGATAACTTTACAAAAGTATTCTATTTTATATAAAAAGATTTTACTATGCAAAACACTATGCAGACACTATGCAACACTATGCATAATAGAATATAATATATTCTATTTATAGAATAACTTTATAAAAGTATTCTGTTTTATTACATTAATAATACCAATAAAACAAACTGAGTGACTTATCACGTAAGCATCAATAATCAATACTGTGTGCTACTATGCAACCACGCGTATTACTGTACTTTTAACACCGGGTGTTTCAATAGTTAACGGTAAAACTTCCGCCGTTATTTTCATAAAATATTTTTGTCGTTTTATCAATTCGACAATAATTTCGTTGCGGGGTCCACCAATGATTGTGTCGTTGCACGAATATTCCCTGATAAAATATTCCCCGACCAATCGAATATACTATGACAACTTGCATATTTTACAAAATTTATAAATATTACCCACAACTATAACATTATATCAAATCCACACCATAATATTCAAAAAAATTATTTCGAGAAAATTAAATATTTATTCATAAAATCTGGGGTCTCACAATCTCCACTCCTTATGGAATTTCGCCCTCGAAATTTACGTACGTACCTGGTATGCCGAACAGGTGAGGATACCTTGACTTCACTTCAAATTCTAATTCTTGAGGTATAACCTTTGAGCTTCGAATATGATCCTTCTTATCCAAGATGTTAACACGTATCTCCTCATACGTTAAATCTTCTGCTATCTCGTCAAGTTCTAAATTAATAGTGTGGTTCACGTCGTCCACATATTTACATTAAAAACGTTATGAACACGCGACATACTTGGCGGTAAAACGAGTCTATAGGCCACAGTTCCTACTCGATCGAGGATTTATAATGGGTCAATTAAATCGAGGGTTGAGATTTCCTCTCTTCGTCGATTCTTGCTTCTAGAATAACGCCCTCTTGAACCTTCTTCTTCACATTCATCAGCTCTGAGTATGTAGCTTGAGCGACTTTAACTTTATCAATTAAAGTCGATTATACTCGTATATTCGTTATCTTCACGTGGGTTCATATATTCGCACTTGTAACTGCATAAGATCTTCTACTCAACGCGTCAGCTACCACGTTCGTACTTCCACGATGATATTGAATGGTACGATCGTAATCTTTAACAGCTTGAGTCAATGTCTTTGGCACATGTTACGTTCATTTTAGTTGAAGAAATATTTAAGGGTTTAAGAAATGGGTTTGTACTGGGGTCAATACAAAATTCGATTTCACGCTCTAGGGGTAGGCTAAGAAATCTTCAGGAATACGTCAAGAAATTTATTAACAATAGAAATATCATTTAAAACTGTGACCCTCATCTAAGACTTAGATAGTACGTCACATTGATACCTATCAACTTGTCATCGTCATTCACGACGTTGCCTACAGAAAGTCTGGCTTCGGTGCATTCCACTCAAGGAAGTCAACAACGAAAGGACCGGGGCTCTTTACTTATGGCTTGATATGACAATGATTGACTTTAGTGGTTTGGTTGCTTGAATTCGCATAACAGGTTGGTTAGGAATATGAAAGCTAACAACCTTACGAAAAGCATGATGAGTAGTTAACCAATCGTTTCCAAAAATCACATCAAAGGCAAGTATTTTCAAAGAGATAAGATCGGCAGGTAACGTGAAAGTGTTGATTTGAACAGCAAGATCTATAAACAGTGGATGTAACGAAGGTTTCTACTATCGAAGTTTCAACCGATAAGTCAAAGTCTAATTTCTCCGAAGTCAAATTTAAACGTTGAGCGCAAACAAGAGAGATAAAATAATAGGTAAAACCGGTATCGAATAAGGTATAGACTTCGCAAGAATTTATAATTAACTAACCCATGATAACTTCGTTCGATTCGTCGTCACGAAAAATTCTCTCCCATAAACTACCGAATTTGACTTATTCGAGACAGTCTTTGGTGTCTTCATTACCACTGGAATTGACTTTCGCTATAGGGCATATTCCACCCTCAACTACTTCGTCGTACTCCTGCTCCTTGATCTGAATCATTAGCCTTCGATCCATATCGAATTGGGGTTGACCGCAATGTATAGGGTAATTCAAACTCGATGATGGGTTCTCCCAATTGCTGTCAAAAAAGAGAAATACATATCATCTATTTTAGCTTTCTTGGATCGGACTTCTCTTTCCACAATATCAACTCGTCGTGTGGCTTTTACCAATGCATCTTTCATTCTCACTCGTTCAGTTGTTTCTTCTTTCAGCTGCTCCTTGACATTTGAATTCTCAAATTCTAGCTTTAATATCGTATACTCTGCCAAAAAGCGCTCCTGTTCAGCTATTGCACATCGGGTAATACAATTTTGAGTTGTTACATTCCTTTGCTCCACGACCACCTTCCGTTCTTCAGCCTGCTCTTCTAACTCATGAATACGATTTTGCAATTCTACATTTTGATCAATAAGTTCTTCTAATAAATCCTCCTCAGGTTCCTCTTTTTCCTCACTCTCAGTTGCTACCTTTGCGACTAGCTTGAGTACAACTTTTAATTCCTCAATCACCACATGGATATCTCTAATCACATTATCTTGGTTGGTGATTAGAGGTGTCTCCACGGTCTCATGTGATCCATTGCTATTCTCAACATTCTCGGATGTCATTTTCAAATATTGCCACAAAATAAGGGTTAATTAACATATCAAAGATTATCCCTATACTCTGACCGACCAATTAAATACCAAATAAACTTAGGTAGGTTATACTAGCGAAGGAATTCCCCGTCCCTCCCCTCCTAGTTCTTGTCTCACATCTCAGCCATGGATCATATCCCTAAGCTCTAATACCAACTGTGACGCCCCCAAAATTAGGTATACATCACCCATCTTGAGTCGTCAGATACATGGTACAGAATTCAAATACAACTTAATAATACAACTGTCATGTACAATACGACAAAACATAAACTGTGAGTTTGAATACAAATATTGTCTACTAGAGAGTATACAAACTCAAAAGGAGTCCTTATTACAATTATTATCACACTATTTCACAGAATAGTGAGGACTACTAATGCACCATCTAGGACCATCACTTCGTTCTCCGACTCGTCCCAGCTATAATCTCATTTCCTGAAGAGAACAGTGAAAGAAAGGGTGAGGTCAACTAGCCCAGTAAGAAATATTATGACTAAGATAATGCAGAATAAATTATCGTTAGCCTTCAACAGTGTTAAACTGATACAATATAACAAACATCAAGTTTAACTACAGCGAAATAAGCAATCCATTAGAAGAGTCAAGTAGAGAATAAAATCTACTACCTTCTATGATTTAAAAGGTTTTTTTTATCACTTTTATCGCTGAGACTCAGCTTAATAAATAATCCACATCATCAACTCATCCCTGCATTACAGGCCAAGGATATTTTTTAGTATCACGACCACGAATTATCCATGCACTACAGGCCAAAGATAATCATGTTTTCATCAACGGTCCTGATCATGCCATAAAATAATTCATCTTTGCACCCTTGGCCGAAGAGAATCCATGGCCATAATCATACCAAAAACTGTTCATCAATGCACTACGGGCCAATGAAGACTTTTTCCACATCATTTGTAACATTACGGTCATGATTATACCGAATAATCCCTGGTCATAATCATACCAAGTCCATCTATGCACTACAGGCCACAGATGACTTTTAACATAATATAAACACGAGGATGATGACAATGACATAATAATTCAATAAAACAAGTTTAAGAAATAATTTATCCAGGAACTAATAATATCCAAATTGTCAACATGATACTGCTTTGTAGAGTAAAATTCAAGAATGCTCAGAAGAATATTTCCATGAAAAGATACTGGATGAAGCACAAATATCAAGGATATTCCATTAATTTCATGGAGTATAGAAGTCAAAAATTTAACCAATTGAGTATAATAAAGAATGGGATAACAAAAGAAATCACCATGCATGCGGTACTTCACACGGACAAGATATTCTAACAGAATAATAAATAACGGAACCAGATCCGGCGTAAAATGCACAGACAGGATATTCTAACAGAATAATAAATAACGGAACCAGGTCCGGCGTAAAATGCACAGACAGGATATTCCAACAGAATAATAAAGAATGGAATATTAGAAGAATTTCACCATATATGCAGTACTTTGCATAGACAGTTTATTCTAACATAATAATAAAGAATGGAATAACAGAAGAATTTTATCAATTATAGGGTAGCCCGCGTATTCAGATTATTCTAACAGAATAATAAAGAATGGAATAACAGAAGTTCTCTTCATAAATAAGAAAGAAAAAAGTACTCCTTACGAGTACAACAAATAATATTCCCTACCTTAAGAAGAAGAGTACTGGATATAGAAGTAGTGAAGTAGCAGAACACTTTTCTTCTTTGTCTCTATAGTTTCTCTCTCTAGAGTTTCAGTGAATTCGTAAAAAATAATGAATGAATGAGCTTCTATTTATAGAAAAATAGACTGCATAGTAACTAACTCATGAACGGTCCAGATTAATTTACTTTAATCTAACGGTCCATATTTAAAGAAAAATATTTTAAATAAAATATAATATATTCTATTTATAATCTAATAAAACGAATAACTTTATAAAAGATTTTACTATGCAAACACTATGCAGACACTATGCATAATAAAATATAATATATTCTAATTATTGTCTAATAAAATAGATAACTTTATAAAAGTATTTTGTTTTATATAAAAAGATTTTACTATGTAAAACACTATGCAGACGCTATGCAACACTATGCATAATAGAATATAATATATTCTATTTATAGAATAACTTTATAAAAGTATTCTGTTTTATTACATTAATAATACCAATAAAACAAACTGAGTGACTTATCACGTAAGCATCAATAATCAATACTGTGTGCTACTATGCAACCACGCGTATTACTGTACTTTTAACACCGGGTGTTTCAACAGTTAACGGTAAAACTTCCGCCGTTATTTTCATAAAATATTTTTGTCGTTTTCTCAATCAGACAATAATTTCATTACGGGATCCACCAATGATTGTGCCGTTGCACGAATATTCCCTGATAAAATATTCCCCGACCAATCGAATATAATATGACAACTTGCATACTTTGCAAAATTTATAAATATTACCCACAACTATAACATTATATCAAATACACACCATAATATTCAAAAAAATTATTTTGAGAAAATTAAATATTTATTCATAAAATCAAGGGTTTCACAAATACCATCTGGTTCTGATGGATTTGTTATCTACAGCGATGCTTCAGGCAAAGGGTTAGGATGTGTTCTCATGCAACATGTGAAAGTCATAGCCTATACCTCGCGATAACTCAAAGAATATGAGAAGAATTATCCTACTCATGATTTAGAGTTAGCAGCAGTCGTTTTCGCGTTGAAGATCTGGAGACACTACCTGTATGGGGAGAAAGTGGAGATCTATACAAATCATAAAAGCCTCAAATATTTCTTCACCCAAAAGGAACTCAATATGCGGCAACGACGTTGGATCGAGCTATTGAAATATTATGATCATACCATCCAATATCATCTTGGAAAAGCAAACGTGGTAGTTAACACATTGAGTAGAAGATCATATGCGGGTACGAGTGCAATATTGTTAACACAAAGGTCCATTTTGTATGACTTGCAAAGGATGGAGATAGAGGTAAAGGCTCCAAGTACCGACGTGCCGATATCAAACATACGAGTAGAACCGACTTTAATCGATAAAGTTAAAGCTGCTCAAGCTACGGACATGGAGCTGATGCGTATGAAGAAGAAAGTGCAAGAAGGTGCTATTCCAGAAGCAAGAATCGATGAAGAAGGAATACTTCGAGTCAACTCCTGACTTTATGTTCCTAACGATTTTGACTTGAAGCATAGAATCATGATGGAGGCACACAACACACCATTTGTAATCCATCTTGGGAGTACCAAAATGTATCATGATCTTCGATATACATTTTGGTGGAGTAATATGAAAAGAGAGATCGCGGAGTTTATCTCGAGGTGTTTAACTTGTCAACGTGTAAAGGCGGAGCATCAAGTGCCGAAGGGTCTATTGCAACCACTTGAGATTCCAAAATGAAAGTGGGAACACATTACTATGGATTTCGTTACGGGTCTTCCCAAGATTTCTCAAGGCATAGATGCGATTTAGGTTATTATTGATAGATTAACCAAGTCTGCTCATTTCTTGCCTATACGGGAGACTTATTCCCTTGAACGTCTTGCTAGTATATACGTAAATGAGATTGTGAGATTGTATGGCGTACCAGTATCCATAGTTTCGGATCGTGACCTAAGTTTCACTTCATGATTTTGGGTTAGTTTGTAGAAAGCTATGTGCACAGATTTATGATTCAGTTCGGCATACCATCCTCAAACAGACGGATAATCAGAGAGGACTATTCAAACTCTTAAAGATCTATTAAGACTCCATGTCCTAGATTTCAAAGGGAGTTAGGATAAGTACCTACCATTGGTGGAATTCTCCTACAATAACAGTTATCAAGTAAGTATAGGCGTGGCTCCATTTGAAGATTGTATGGACGAAAGTGTCGCTCTCCAGTATGCTGGGATGAGGTGGGAGAAACAACATTGTTGGAATCAGAGTTGGTACGAATGACTACAGAGAAGATCCAAATGATTCGACAACGTATACAAACAGCACATGTTCGACAAAAGAGTTATGCGGATATTCATCGAAATGACGTGGAATTTAATATTGGGAATCATGTATTGTTACGTATTGCTCCATGGAAGGGAGTTACAAGATTTGGGAAGAGAGAAAAGCTCAATCCACAATTTGTTGGTCCGTTTGAGATTCTTGACCGAATAGGAAATGTGGCCTATAGACTCGCATTACCTCCAAACATGTCTCGTGTTCGTAATATTTTTCACATATCTATGCTTCATAAAAATGTGAAAGACCCGAACCACATTATTGAGTTAGAACCGAATGAGATAGCCGAAGATTTAACGTACGAGGAGGTACATGTTAAGATATTAGATAAGAAAGAGCATATCCTACGTACCAAGGTTATACCACAAGTTAAGGTTTCGTGGAGAAACCATGCTATTGAAGAAATGACCTGGAGTTGGAATCAGAAATGAAAGCGAGGTATCCTCACCTTTTCGAAACACCAGGTACGTACGTCAATTTCGAGGATAAAATTTCATAAGAAGGAAAGGTTGTAAGACCCCAACTTTTTAATGAATAAAATCAAATTTCCACTATTTATTATTGTGAATTATTTAATTTGATATAATACTTTGGTTATGGGTAAAATGTGAAAATTTTGCAAAATAAGCAATTGGTTATAAAATATTCATTTTGTCGGGGAATATTCGTTTGGTCGTGGAATATTCTTTTTGTTGGGGAATATTCGTACGACGGCACAGCCATTTGAGGGCCCCATAACAGATAACTGTCGGATGACGAAAATAACAAATTTGAGTTTTTATGAATAACGACGTAATGGTTACCGTTAACACTGTTGGAATACCCGGTGGTTAAAATACAGTAATACACGTGGATGCACAGTATTTTTGAATTATTGATTCTTACGTAAGAAGGCACTACTCAATAATTGTTACAGTAATTACTGTTTAATATTTTATTTTATTGATTCAATAATTGATGCGTTGATATTTTATATTATTATTGTTTCAATAATTGTCACTGCACAGTATTTCCCATTATCAGATCAACAATTCATATTATTTGAATAATATTATTTGATAGCATTATTAGCAGTGTCTAAAAAGTTCTGTCAAGGAGAGGTTTGGTCGCCTAATTGCGCGCCAGTAAGGAGAAATCCTTATTGGAAATCCCTCTATTTCCTGCGAACGGTCTGGTTGTCATAATTGTGATTATGTAATATTATTTATGAATAATTAATTATTGATTTATATGATAAGGAAATATTTATTTGACGTGGATATAAATGATGGATTTATTTATTTTATGTGGTTATAAATGAAGGAATTAATGCTGATGTGTTTTATCAGTATTTTATCAGAATGGAGGTATTAAAAATCATCCATTTGTGGATTTCAGATATTTTCTGTTTGGAATTTGAAAAAAACTCAAAGCTACAAAGTTGTAGAGAATTCGATTTCGTGTGGAATGGACATAAAATTTGTATTATTTTGATAAGCGGGCTATTTTCTATGAATTACTAAAGTTTCAGAAAATAAAATGATTTTTATTAAATTATGGGTGGGACCCACTTGTGTTAAAAACATGTGGGCTGCTGGGATTTTTCAAGAAAGGTTGGTTTGAATTTTTAGCAATGGTTGGCATGCGTAGGAAGAAAAGATTTATTGGCATTCTAGCATTTTCCTATAAATAGGGTGCTTAGTTAGAATTAAAAATCACACCAGAAAAAAGTTTTCTCTCTTTCTCTCTCTATATTATCGAGCGTATTTTGTGAGTATTTAGATACTTTGTGAGTTGCTATTCATCAGTGCAAGTTTCCTTCAGCCTTATACCGATATTCCGATCAGAAGTACTTATATTTTGAGGTAAAGGATGTTATTTTCTTCCTAAATAATGTTATTCTTTCAATATCATTATACCAAAATATTGGTATGGATTTTATTGTGGAATTTCTATCTTTTTGTGTCGGGATTACTATTCATGTATACGACACTATTCACGTATACGACACTATTTACGAATACGTCACTATTCACCAAAAAATGAATTTTTTTTCTTTTTGTCCAAGTTGTCTATTATGGTTACTATCTTTGATTGTATCCATGTTTTGATCTTTATTTTTGAATTCTACTTCAAAATTGGTTATTATTGAGTATTATTGAACTTGAATAAACTGTAATACGAATCCCTAATATTTGTTCTTTTATCTCACTGGATTTGTTTTCTTTAAGATATTTTTCACCATCCTCAGTCCTAAATGATGATATTAATGAATATCTTTGTTCTGTAGTGCAAAGATGAATGATTAACTGATGAATATCTTTAGCCTGTAGCGCAAAGATGAATGATTACCTAATGAATATCTTTGGCCCGTAGTACAAAGATGAACAGGTGTTGAGATGAACATGACTAACTAGTGATACACATGAATATCTTTGGCTTGTAGTGCAAAGATGAATATTTGATTCAAGATGTATATTGATTGATGTTACAAGGATAAAATATTGATGATAGACTTTTAAATATTAGAAGATAGTATAATTCTTTCTCTACTTGACTCTTCTAATGGATTGTTATTCCGTTACAGTTGTTGATCTAAAATCTGTTGTCTATTATATTTTATCAGATTTTTTCCTGTTGAAGACTAATGATAAATTGTTATATATTATCTTAGTCATAATATTCTTTACTAGGCTAGTTGAGCTTATCCTTTTCCTTTTTGTTCCATTTTTCTCAGGAGGTGAGAACATAGCAAAAACTAGTCGGGGTATGGAGTGATGGTTCAGGATAGTTGTATTAATAGTCCTCACTATTTTGTAAAATAGTGTATCAATAATTGTAATGAGGACTCCTTTTGAGTTTGTATACTCTCTATTAGAAAATAGTTGTATTCAAACTCATAGTATATGTGTTGTCGTATTTTGCACCACAATTGTATTACTGAAGTTGTATTTGTTTCTGTACCATGTATTTGACGACTTAAAATGGGTGATGTATACCTATTTTGGGGGCGTCACAATATATATATATATATATATATATATATATATATATATATATATATATATATTATCTCAAAGCTAAGCAACACATCACACATGTGAACATATTACTTATAAAAAATAAATAATAAATTTATTCTCCGACATTATAAATTGTTTATATCAATTTATTTACATAATAGTAAATATAATTTAATATATTTACGGTATCACGTAAGCACACATGCATATTACATCATATGAAACCATACATATAATGTAAAACAATAAATTACTATGTTAAATAAAAATTATTTCTTAAATCTTTATTTTAATATCTTCGAAATTTCATATTGTTACACTAGGTATTACCCAAAAAACTTATTGAATATAAATATAATATTCCTTTACATCATATGATCAAAAATATATGCATGTCATATTTTTCATATAATTGGAAATTTATCTAATGAATAAGATATTATAATATTCTCTCTTTATTAAAGTAATTCAATGCTAAATTTTTTTTAATATCATTTAATTTAAAAAATACAAATTTTTTTGTATACTTAAATTAATTATATTTTTTTCCTTCTATAAATTTTTTTTCAACAATTTAACTGTAATAAATATATACTCCCTCCGTCCCAAATTAACTGCTCAGTTTTGACTTTTTAAAGTCAAATTGACCATTTTTAAAACTAATCTTTTTACTATTTTTGCTAAAATATAGGTGAAGAGATTATAACCAAAAGAAAGTATATACAATTTATTACTAATCCTAATTTTTATAATTTTAGAATTATATTTATATATGCTTAATTATTAATTCTAAAAATAGTCAATTTGACTTAAAAAAGTCAAAACTGAGCAGTTAATTTGGGACGGAGGGAGTAATATTTCATTATATTAAAAACATGCATACATTACACTCAATAATGTAATACATAATTTCTTCAATAAAATAGTGGTTATACATTAAGTATATTTAACGCCACTAATCTATAGCATTAAAATAATTTAATATTATAAATTATGTAAGACCCCAACTTTTTATGAATAAGATTTGATTTTCTTTATATATTATTCTAAATAGTAAGGTGTTGATTTAAAAAATGTTATAGTTGTAGGTGATATGTGTAAATTATACAAAGTAAACAGTTGTCGAAAAATATTCGTTTGGTTGGAGAATATTCTTTTTATCGGAAAATATTCATACGACGGCGCAATCATCGATGAACCACATAACGGAATAAATATCGAATATAGAAAGTGACAGAAATAACCTTTTATAAAAAATTAACGACAGAACATTTACCGTTAACTGTTGAAATAGTCTGTGATAAAAAGTACAGTAATACGCGTTGTTGTACAATAGCACACGGTATTGCATAGTATCTCTGATTATTGATTCTTACGTAAAAAATCACTTAGTATTTCATTCAATAATTTCTACAATGATAATTGCATACTAGTTCATATTAATGATTCAATAATTGCCAGAGTAACCACTATACATTATTTCATATTATTAAATCAATAATTGTCACATCACAATAACTCATATTATTTAAATAATATTATTAGATAACATTATTGACAATGTCTAGAAAGTTTTGTCGAAGAAATGGGTTAGGTTATATATATAATTGCGTGCTAGTAAAGAGAAATTCTTATCGGAAAGTTCCCTCTTTCTTGAGAACGACATGGTTGTCAATATTGTGATTCTGTAATATTAATTGTGAATCATAATTGATGAATAAAAATATGATAATTCATGTATGGTAAATATTGGTTTAAATTTATAAATGGAGGAATTTGTGACGCCCCCAAAATAGGTATACACAACTCATTCTGAGTCGCCAAATACATGGTACAAAATTCAAATACAAACTTCATTAATACAATACGACAAACGTTAGCTCAGAGTTTTAACACAAATATTTTCTCGTAGACTATCCAAACTCAAATGAAGTCCTCATTATAATTATTATCACACTATTTTATAAAATAGTGAGGACTACTATAACCACCATCTCGGACCATCACTCCGTTCCCTGACTAGTCCCAGCTATATTCTCATTTCCTGAAGAGAAAAATGAAAGTAAAGGGTGAGCTCAACTAGCCCAGTAAATAATATTATGACTAAGATAATGCAGAATAAATTATCATTAGTCTTCAAGAGTGTAAAACTAATAGAATATAATAGACAACAAGTCTAACTGCAGCTGTATGTCCCCAACTTTTATAAATAAAGATTAATTTTCTCTAAATATCATTTTTAAATATTATGGTGTGGATTTGATATAATGTTATAGTTGTGGGTAATATTTATAAATTTTACAAAGTAAGCAAGTTGTTATAAAATATTCGTTTGGTCGGGGAATATTCGTACGACGACACAATCATTGGTGGACCCTATAATAGAATTATTGTCAGAGTTAGAAAACGACAAAATTATCTTTTTATAAAAATAACGGCAAAAGTTTTACCGTTAACTGTTGAATTACCCGGTAATAAAGGTATATTATTACGCGTGGTTGCATAGTAGCACACGGTATTAATTATTGGTGCTTACGTGAGAAGTCACTCAATTATACTCAATTATTGCTACAGTAATTACTGTATCATATCTCTTATATTATTGATTCAATTATTGTCACAGTATCATCTGTATAATATGTTATATTATTAAATCAATAATTGAGACAATAAGTTATAATATTAATGTTTAATAATTGTTGAAAGATTAAATATGTGTTAATTAAAAATAAAATGATTTGTCGTAATATTTATTCAATCTTTGATGTATATAAAGAGTCTATTATGAGACGTTTGTGGTAAGTTTGGTTATTCTATGGGGGCACATATGTCATCATCTAAGAGTCTCTTTCGCCAATAGTAATTACCTTTAGCAGACGTCAAACCATT
The DNA here is from genome assembly GCA_020205505.1 of Panax japonicus. NCBI lineage: Eukaryota > Viridiplantae > Streptophyta > Magnoliopsida > Apiales > Araliaceae > Panax > Panax japonicus. Next base: position 61,124 of record JAINUV010000097.1, on the reverse strand, counting down.
TACCATTTCATATTACAGGCGTCAAACCAATTGTCGTTTCACATTACAGACGTCGAACCAATTGTCGTTTCACATTACAGGCGTCGAACCAATTGTCGTTTCACATTACAGGCGTCAAACCACTTGGTGTTTCACATTACAATCGTCAAACCACTTTTCTTTTCGCATCACTAGTCGTCAAGCCGCTTGCCTTTTCACATTGCAAGTGCTAAGCTAGAAATCTTCTATAAATAGAGGCGTAGTTCTTCATTATTTTTCACGAATTCATTCAAGCTATAGAGAGAGAAAGTATAGAGAGAATAAGAGAGAAAGAAGAAGAGTATTCTGTTACTACACTACTGCAATATTCAATCTCCTACTACAGTAAGGGGTGTTATTTCTTTTGTATTCATGAAGAGAACTTCTGTTATTCCATTCTTTATTATTCTGTTGGAATAACCTGTATACGCGAACTACCCTATACATGGTGAAATTCTTCTATTATTCCATTATTTATCATTCTGTTGGAACATCCTGTCTGTGCTTTACGCATGACCTGGTTCCATTATTTATTATTCTGTTGGAATATCCTGTATGTACGTTTACGCATGATCTAGTTCCATTATTTATTATTCTGTTGGAATAACCTGTCTGTGCAGTCTATCACATGCTTGGTGAACTCTTTTGTTATTCCATTCATTATTATACTAAGTTGGTTAAAGCTTTGACTTCTATACCCATGAAATTAGTGGAATATCCTTGATATTGGCGCTTAATCCAATATCTTTTCATGGAAATATTCTTCTAAGCATTCTTGAATTTTACACCACAAAGCAGTATCATGTTGACAATTTGGACGTTATTGGTTCCTGGATAAATTAATTCTTGAACTTGTTTTATTGAATTCCTATATCATTGTCATCATCCTCGTGTTTATATTCTGTTGAAAGTCATCTGTGGCCTGTAGTGCATAGATGGACTTGGTATGATTATGACCAGGGTTCATTCGGTATAAATGATGTGGTAAAAGTCCTCATTGGCCCGTAGTGCATTGATGGACAGTTGTTGGCATGATCATGACCATTGATGAAAACACGAATATCCTTGGCCTGTAGTGCATGGATAATTTGTGGTTGTGATACTAATGAATATCTTTGGCCGTAGTGCAGGGATGATGTGGATTATTTATTAAGTTGTGTCTCAGTGATAAAAGTATTGAAAAACCTTTTAAATCATAGAAGATAGTAGATTTTATTCTCTACTTCACTCTTCTAATGGATTGCTTGTTCCACTGCAGTTAAACTTGATGTTTGTTATATTGTATCAGTTTAACACTGTTGAAGACTAACGATAATTTATTCTTCGTTATCTTAGTCATAATATTTCTTACTGGGCTAGTTGAGCTCACCCTTTTGCTTTCATTGTTCTCTTCAGGAACCGAGAACATAGTAGGGACTAGTCGGGGTACAGAGTGACGGTCCAGATGATATCATTAGTAGTCCTCACTATTCTATGAAATAGTGTGATAATAAATGTATTGAGGACTTATTTTGAGTTTGAATACTGTCTAGAAGACAATATTTGTATTAAAACTCACAGCTTATGTTATATATTTAAGATAGTATTTGTATTTTGTATCATGTATTTGGCGACTCAGAATAGGTGTTGTATACCTATTTTGGGGGCGTCATAGTTGGTATCAAAGCTTAGGGATATGATCCCCTGGCTAAGATGTGAGACTAGAACTAGGAGGGGAGATTTAATAATGATGGAAAGACGTCAGCACCAGCACCTATTGTTAAAGAAGGAGAACGACCACTGGTCGTATGTTTCAAATGCGGACAGGAGGGACACATCAGTCCAAACTGTACGCAGCACTCAAAAGCATGTTATAATTGTGGAAAAGAAGGTCACCTAGCCCGATTTTGTCGTGCACCAAAGTCAAGTCCAGCTGGGATGAAGGCATGAAAAGCAGTCCCAGACAAGACAAAACTGGTACTTCAAGGGAGAGCGTTTTTCGTAACCTCCCAAAAAGCGAGGAATCAGAACGAGGTGATCACGGGTAAGCTAATCATAAACTCTAGCAATGTCTATACCTTTTTTAATACCAGTTCTACCCATTCTTTTATTTCTCCTACTTGCGCTAAACGTTTAAATTTGACTCCAAAGAAATTAGGCTTTGACTTATCTGTTGAAACTACGTTGGGGAAACCTTTATTACATCCATGGTTTATAATTCTTGTTTGATTCAAATTGGCAACCGCACGTTACCTGTCGATCTTATCTCTTTGAAAACACTTGCATTCGATGTGATTTTAGGGATTAATTGGTTAACCATTCATCATGCTAAAATTGACTATTTTTGTAAGGTTGTTAGCTTTCATGTTCCTAACCAACCAATTATGCGAATTCAAGCAACCAAACCATTAAAGTCAATCACTATCATCTTAAGCCATAAAGCTATTCGTTTATTGAAAAACGGATGTCAAGCTTTCTTAGCTCATGTCACAGATTTAAACAAAAATACGTCAGTGTTGAATGATATTTCTATTGTTAATAAATTTCCTGACGTATTCCCTGAAGAACTTCCTGGCCTACCCCCGGAGCGTGAAATCGAGTTTTTTTATTGACATTGAACCTGGTACAAAACCCATTTCCAAATCCCCATATTGAATGGCTCCTATTAAACTTCAGGAGTTAAAAACCCAACTACAGGAATTGTTAGACATCAGTTTCATTCGTCCGAGTACGTCTCCTCGGGGTGCTCCTGTTCTATTCGTGAAGAAGAAAGATGGAAGTATGCGACTTTGTATTGATTATCGGGAGTTAAATCATGTCACCATCAAGAATAGGTATCAGTTACCTCGCATTGATGACCTGTTCGACCAGTTGTAAGGAGCACAATTCTTTTTAAAGATTGATCTTCGTTCGGGATATCATCAGCTGAAGATTAAAACTGAGGATATTCCGAAGACTGCCTTCAGAACTCAGTACGAGCATTATGAATTTTTAGTCATGTCTTTTGGATTGACTAATGCTTCTGCTGCTTTCATGAATTTTTAGTCATGTATATGATGAATCGAGTATTCAAGGAATATTTAGATCAGTTCGTTGTTGTCTTTATTAATGACATCCTCATCTATTCTAAAAGCCATGAAGATCGTGAGCACCGTTTGAAGCTGATACTTGAAAGGCTTTGTGAAAACAAGCTATATGCCAAGCTGAAGAAATGCGAGTTCTGGCTTGAGGAAGTAGCATTCCTTGGGCACGTGGTGTCAAAATATGGAGTATCTATTGACCCAGCAAAGATTGAAGCAATACAGAGCTGGGAGCAACCTAAATCAGTGACCGAAATACGTAGCTTTCTCGACTTAGCTGGTTATTATCGGAGATTGGTAGAAGGGTTTTCTCGAATTGCCACTCCTTTAACTCAGCTGACTCGAAAAGATAAAAAATCCGGTTGGACCGAGGAATGTGAGAAGAGTTTTTAAGAACTCAAGAGGAGACTCATTTTGGCACCTGTTCTGGCAATACCATCTGGATCGGAAGGATTTGTCATCTATAGTGATGCTTCAGGCAAGGTTTTAGGATGTGTTCTAATGCAACACGGGAAAGTCATAGCCTATGCCTCACGACAACTCAAAGAATATGAGAGAAATTATCCTACTCATGATCTAGAGTTGGTAGCTGTCATTTTCGCACTTAAAATTTGGAGGCATTACCTGTATGGGGAGAAGGTGGAGATCTTTATGGATAATAAAAGCCTCAAATATTTCTTCACCCAAAAGGAACTCAATATGCGGCAACAACATTGGATTGAACTGTTGAAAGATTATGATAATACCATTCAATACCATCCTGGAAAAGCGAACGTGGTAGCTGACGCATTGAGTAGAAGATCATACGCGGGTACGAGTACGATATTGTCAACGCAAAGGCCCATTTTGTATGACTTGCAAATGATGGAAATAGAGATAAAGACTCCAGGGACCCATGTGATGATGGAAAATATACGAGTATAATCGACTTTAATCGATAAAGTTAAAGTTGCTCAAGCTACAGACCTGGAGCTGATGCGCATGAGGAAGAAAGTGCAAGAAGGTGCTATTCCGGAAGCAAGAATCGATGAAGAAGGAATACTTAGAGTCAACTCCAGACTTTGTGTTCCTAACGACTCTGATTTGAAGTATAAGATCATGATGGAGGTGCACAACACACTGTTTGCAATCCATCATGGGAGTACCAAAATGTATCCTGATCTTCAACATACATTTTGGTGGAGCAATATGAAAAGAGAGATAACGAAGTTTTTCTCAAGGTGTTTAACTTGTCAACGAGTCAAGGCGGAGCATCAAGTGCCAAAAGGTCCATTGCAACCACTTGAAATTCCAGAATAGAAGTAAGAGCACATTACCATGGATTTCGTTACTGGTCTTCCCAAGGTTTCTCAAGGAATTGATGCGATTTGGGTCATTATTAATAGATTGACCAAATCTGCTCATTTCTTACCTATACGAGAAACTTATACACTTGAACGTCTTGCTCATATTTACATAAATGAGATTGTAAGACTGCATGGTATGCCAGTATCCATAGTTACTGATCAAGACCCAAGATTCACTTCATAATTTTGGGTTAGTTTGCAAAAAGCTATTGGCACGAATTTACGATTTAGTTCGGCATATCATCCTCAAACGGACGGACAATCAGAGAGGACTATTCAAACTCTTGAGGATGTATTAAGACTATGTGTCCTTGACTTCAAAGGAAGTTGGGACAAGTTCTTGCCATTAGTCGAATTCTCCTATAACAACAGTTATCAAGCAAGTATCGACATGTCTCCATTCGAGGCATTGTATGGACGCAAGTGTCATTCTCCAGTATGCTGGGATGAGGTGGGTGAAGCAACGTTGTTGGGACCAAAATTAGTACGTATGAATACGGAGAAGATTCAAACAATCCGCCAACGTATAAAAACCTCACAAGATCGACAAAAGAGTTATGCTGATCTTCATCGAAAGGACGTGGAATTGAACGTTGGAGAACATGTGTTGTTACGTGTGGCTCCATGGAAAGGAGTTACAAGATTTGGAAAGAGAGGAAAACTCAATCCTCGATTCATTGGCCCATTTGAAATCCTTGACCGAGTAGGAACTATAGCCTATAGACTCGTTTTACCACCAAGTATGTCTCGTATTCATAACGTTTTTCACATATCCATGTTACGTAAATATGTGGAGGAACCGAACCACATTATTTAGAACCGAACGAAATAGCGGAAGATTTAACGTACGAAGAGGTTCCTGTTCAAATCTTGGATAAGAAGGAACATATTCTACGCTCCAAGGTTATACCTCAAGTCAAAGTTTTGTGGAGAAATCACGATGTTGAGGAAATGACTTGAGAGTTAGAATCTGAAATGAAATCAAGGTATCCTCACCTCTTCGTCATACCAGGTATGTACCCTAATTTTGAGGATGAAATTTCATAAGAAGGGGAGGTTGTAAGACCCCAACTTTTATGAATAAAGATTAATTTTCTCTAAATATCATTTTTGAATATTATGGTCTGGATTTGATATAATGTTATAGTTGTGGGTAATATTCGTTTAGCACAAGGTATTGATTATTGATGCTTACGTGAGAAGTCACTCAGTTATACTCAATTATTGCTACAGTAATTGCTGCATCATATCTCTTATATTATTTATTCAATTCTTGTCATAGTATCATCTGTATGATATGTTATATTATTAAATCAATAATTGAGACGACAAATTATAATATTAATGATTAATAATTGTTGAAAGATTAAATATGTGTTGATTAAAAATAAAATGATTTGTGGTAATATTTATTCAATCCTTGATGTATATAAAGAGTCTGTTATGAGACGTTTGTGGTAAGTTTGGTTATTCTATGGGGGCCCATATGTTATCATCTAAGAGTCTCTTTTGCCAATAGTAATTACCTTTATCAGACGTCAAACCACTTGCCGTTTCATATTACAGGCGTCGAACCAATTGTCGTTTCACATTACAAGCGTCGAACCAATTGTCGTTTCACATTACAGGCGTCGAACCAATTGTTATTTCACATTACAGGCGTCAAACCACTTGGTGTTTCACATTACATGCGTCAAACCACTTTTCTTTTCACATCACCAGTCGTCAAGCCGCTTGCCTTTTCACATTGCAAGTGCTAAGCTAGAAATCTTCTATAAATAGAGGCCTAGTTCTTCATTATTTTTCATGAATTCATTCAAGCTATAGAGAGAGAAAGTATAGAGAGAATAAGAGAGAAAGAAGAAGAGTATTCTGTTACTACACTACTGCAGTATTCATGAATAGAACTTCTGTTATTTCATTCTTAATTATTCTGTTGGAATAACATGTATACGCGGACTACCCTATACATGGTGAAATTCTTCTATTATTCCATTATTTATCATTCTGTTGGAACATCCTGTCTGTGCTTTACGCATGACCTGGTTCCATTATTTATTATTCTGTTGGAATATCCTGTCTGTGCTTTATGCATGACCTGGTTCCATTATTTATTATTCTGTTGGAATATCCTGTCTGTGCGTTTACGCATGATCTGGTTCCATTATTTATTATTTCGTTGGAATAACCTGTCTGTGCAGTCTATCACATGCTTGGTGAACTCTTTTGTTATTCCATTCATTATTATACTAAGTTGGTTAAAGCTTTGACATCTATACCCATGAAATTAGTGGAATATCCTTGATATTGGCGCTTAATCCAATATCTTTTCATGGAAATATTCTTCTAAGCATTCTTGAATTTTACACCACAAAGCAGTATCATGTTGACAATTTGGACGTTATTGGTTCCTGGATAAATTAATTCTTGAACTTGTTTTATTGAATTCCTATATCATTGTCATCATCCTCGTGTTTATATTCTGTTGAAAGTCATCTGTGGCCTGTAGTGCATAGATGGACTTGGTATGATTATGACCAGGGTTCATTCGGTATAAATGATGTGGTAAAAGTCCTCATTGGCCCGTAGTGCGTTGATGGACAGTTGTTGGCATGATCATGACCATTGATGAAAACACGAATATCCTTGGCCTGTAGTGCATGGATAATTTGTGGTTGTGATACTAATGAATATCTTTGGCCGTAGTGCAGGGATGATGTGGATTATTTATTAAGTTGTGTCTCAGTGATAAAAGTATTGAAAAACCTTTTAAATCATAGAAGATAGTAGATTTTATTCTCTACTTCACTCTTCTAATGGATTGCTTGTTCCGCTGCAGTTAAACTTGATGTTTGTTATATTGTATCAGTTTAACACTGTTGAAGGCTAACGATAATTTATTCTTCGTTATCTTAGTCATAATATTTCTTACTGGGCTAGTTGAGCTCACCCTTTTGCTTTCATTGTTCTCTTTAGGAACCGAGAACATAGTAGGGACTAGTCGGGGTACAGAGTGACGGTCCAGATGATATCATTAGTAGTCCTCACTATTCTATGAAATAGTGTGATAATAAATGTATTGAGGACTTATTTTGAGTTTGAATACTGTCTAGAAGACAATATTTGTATTAAAACTCACATCTTATATTGTATATTTAAGATTGTATTTTTATTATGTACCATGTATTTGGCGACTCAGAATAGGTGATGTATACCTATTTTGGGGACGTCACAGCAGCGGAACAAGTAATAAATTAGAAGAGTCAAGTAGAGCATAATATCTAATATATTCTATGATTTAAAAGTTCATCATCAATATTTTATCGTTGTAACACAACTCAATAAATAATCCACATTATCGAATTATCCATGCACTACGGGCCAAGTGTAGGGGTTTTGACACATAAAAGCAGCGAAAATTTAAAATTATCAAATTAATTTCCAAAACCCTAAAACAGGATCCATGCGAAAACATATTAATTCAGTGGTTTAGATATTATACCGATTATGAAAAAAATTCTGAAACGACTTCGAATCCCTAACGCAATCCAACAGAACTGCGCCTCTATGGTATCCATATGAACGCTCCGCGAATCGTCACACGATCAGCAGTAAAGAGAGTTATGATACTAGCCACCAATGGATTTTCTATTTTCTCTCTAAAAGCGACTAGAGTTTTTAGGTTAATGATATTATTCCTAAAATGGCTGATATATCATATATATAGCAGTCAAAAGGAATTAATCAAAAATCTAATCTAATTAAAAATAAAATCTAAATTTATATATATTATATCTTAATTAAGTCTTACTTAAGTAGTATACATATATACAAATTATCCTTTTAATTTAAATTCATGATTTAAATACTATCAATCATATTGACATATTTAAATCCTCACAATCTAAATTAATTCCCTTTTAATTACGTTCTATGTGTGTTGCCCTATAGGTTATTATTACGTTGGCAATAATTTTAAAATTATATTATAAAATTATAAACAGTGAGCGACATCTAGTAATGCATCACTGCTACCCAAGTAATAATAAGATCAATGATTCGATGCAACCTTTTAGTGACCAATATTTCAATGTAATTTAATCCTTTTAACCTAGACATCCTAGATTAAACTCGAGTCATGGAATGTGTCATACTCTTCATAATTTAATTTGAGTTTTCTTGATCAATGAGTAGACTATATGAAAAAAATCACTATTTGAGCATGGTCATGCATTTCATAGTCCTACTCAATCAAGAGGCCTATGGATATCACCCCTAATATATAGGATGGTTAAATTCCTTCTAGATCACTCATATTCTTCACACGATTCATGATGTACCCAATAATCACCTTTATTGTCCACCCTATTAAAGGTGACATTTAATGATATCAAAGTACATAAATTCCGGTGTAGTAATATAGTGATTTCAGGTCGGAGGATCATTACATCATTGTCACTATGAGAATTGCTAATGACAATTTGCATAATGCTCAATGTAGAATTCTCATGGTGGGTCTGTCTAGTACATCGTTCTCTAACATGTACCTATGCATTAACTCAATATCTCATATATTTAAGACCAATGAGATTTAATCATCAGTCAATCCACATACTAGTCTCAATGTATCAGTTGTGACGCCCCCAAAATAGGTATACATCACCCATCTTGAGTCACCTAATACATGGTACAAAATAAAAAATAAAAACTTACTTATACAACTGTCGTGTAAAATACGATAAAACATATGCTATGATTTTTAATACAAATATTGTCATCTAAACAATATCCACACTCAATAGAGTCCTCATTATATTTATTATCACACTATTTTATAGAATAGTGAGGACTACTAAAACAACCATCTGGATCGTCAATCCGTTCTCCGACTCGTCCCAACTATATTCTCATTTCCTGAAGAGAACAGTGAAAGAAAGGGTGACCTCAATTAGCCCAGTAAGAAATATTATGACTAAGATAATGCAGAATAATTTATCATTAGCCTTCAACAGTGTTAAACTGATAAAATATAACAAACATTAAGTTTAACTGCAGCGGAATAAGCAATCCATTGGAAGAGTCAAGTAGAGAATAAAATCTACTATCTTCTATGATTTAAAAGATTTTTCATCACTTTTATCGCTGAGAATCAACTTAATAAATAAACCACATCATCCCTGCACTACGGCCAATGATATTCATTAGTATCACGACCACAAATTATCCATGCACTACGGGCCAAGGATATTCGTGTATTCATCAATGGTCATGATTATGCCAACAACTGTCCATCAATACACTACGGCCAATGAGGACTTTTACCACATCATTTGTAACATTACGGTCATGATTATACCGAATAATCCCTGGTCATAATCATACCAAGTCCATCTATGCACTACAGGCCACAGATGACTTTTAACATATTATAAACATGAGGATGATTATAATGATATAAGAATTCAATAAAACAAGTTCAAGGATAAATTTTTAAAGATTTATAATTTAATTTATCCAGAAATTAATAACGTCCAAATTGTCAACATGATACTTTTTTGTGGAGTAAAATTCAAGAATGTTCAGAAGAATATTTCTATGAAAAGATACTGGATGAAGCACAAATATCTAGGATATTCACCAGGCATGCGATAGACTTCACAGACAGGTTATTCCAACAGAATAATAAAGAATGGAATAACAAAAGAATTTCACCATGTATGCGGTACTTCGCATAGACAAGTTATTCCAACATAATAATAAAGAATGGAATAACAACCCTTACGAGTATTGAAAGAAAATAACTCTCTTCATAAATACGAAAGAAATATAACCCTTACCTTAGAAAAATTGGATACTAAAATAGTGAGGTAGCAGAATTCTCTTCCTCTTTCTCTCTATAATTTCTCTCTATAATAAATGCTCTTGTGAGACTTAGTGAATTGGTGAGAATGAAAGAAGAATGAGTTTCTATTTATAGGAAAATATAGTTTCGATAATTGCACGTTTTGGGCTTGAAATATTATAGTATAATACTGTACTTTTACTACCGGGTAGTTCAACAGTTTTAACGGTAACACTTTCGGCGTTATTTTTATAAAAAGATAATTCTGTCATTTTCTAACTATGACAATACTTCCATTGTGCAGTCCACCAATGATTGTGTCGTCGTACGAATATTCCCTGTTAAAACGAATATTCTCCGACCAATCGAATATTATATAACCACTTGCTTACTTTGCAAAATTGGTAAATATTACCCACAACTATAGCATTATATCAAATCCAAACCATAATATTCAAAAATATATTTCGAGAAAATTATTCTTTATTCATAAAAGTTGGGGTCTTACATCAGTGTTTTTCCATCAACAATGATACTCGACTAGGGACAATTAAGAGCAATGATACTAATTGTAATTATATAATCTCATGTTCAAGTCACATACTTGAAATTATATAATGTGTATCACTGTTCAAAGGAATTTTATTATGTTAACATTTATATAACATAGTAAATAAAACCATAATAAAATCATTCATTTATTCAATCAAATATAATATCAAAATGTTAAGCAATTATATCAAATAATTAGCCTCTAGGGCATAAATTCTAACACCAAGGATAATCGTTAGTATCACATCCATGAATTATCCATGCACTACGAGCCAAGGATATTCATTATTATGACATTCACGAATTATCCATGCACTACGGGCCAAGGATATTCGTTAGTATCATCAGTGGTCAAGATCATGCAAACAACTGCCCATCAATGCATTACGGGCCAATGGGGACTTTTACCACATCATTTGTAATATTAAAGATCATGATTATACCGATACATAGTTATAATCATACCAATCAACAGTCCATCTATGCACTACGAGCCAAAGATGATTTTCATCACAAAACAAGCATGAGGATGATGACAATGATATAAGAATTCAATTAAGTGAAAGCAATGATAAATTTTAAAGATTTATAATTCAATTTATCCAGAGTTCAAGAATTTTCAAATTGTCAACATGCTAACTGCTTTGTGGAGTAAAATTCAAGAATAATATTGTATCAAAAATAATTTGAACAGAAAAGAAATCAATTTTTTTGTCATGAATAGTACCCCGGGTGAATAGTACACAAGTGAATAGTATCTCGTGAATAGTATCCCGACATGAAAAGATTAAAAATTAACAAGAATGTTCAGAATAATGTTTACGTGAAAAATACAAGATGAAGCACAAATTTTAAGGATATTCTATTAATTTCATGGAGTATAGAAGCAAAACTTATCAACATGAGTGTAGAATTAGGAGTATGAAAAGAAATAATATTACTTACATACTATAGAGTATGGAAGAAAATATTATTTCCTGACAAATCTTGAACAAAAATAATATCCCTTACCTTAAAAGGAGAGTACTTCTGACTAGTATGATGAGGATATTCTTAAATAAAGCTTACACTGTTTTCTACACTCAAAGCTTACTTAAACTCTAAAGAAATATGTTCAATATTATAGAAGCAGAATTCTCTAATTCTAGAGTAATTTTCATTTCTAAACTAAGCATCCAATTTATAGGAGAATGACAGGATACTATTTGAATTTAGAAAATCACGGACGCACAGTAGGAAGAATTCATGGGCGACGTTCGGCTGAAACTTTAAAAAAACTTGATTTTACTATGTTGCACTATGCAAACACTATGTATAATAAAATATAATATATTCTATTTTATATAAAAAACTAAACTTATAATATATATATATATAATAACCCTCCCGTGACTTTGTTTCTCCCCCCCGCCCCGGCCCCGGCCCCGGCCCCGGCCCCGGCCCCTGCCCCTGCCCCGTGACTTAATTATATATATATATATATATATATATATATATATAAAATAAAACTGAGATAACTTTCTACCGACAGTTTTTAAAAATAGGTAAGTGGGGGTCAATATAATAAGCCAAATTTATAACAAATACTTCATAAAAATCCCCTCTATTTATCTCAATTCACTTGGCTTCACAAAACACATTTTTAATAATATTTTTTCATCATTAATATTATAACGGCAAAACTAATGATTTCGCCACCGAAGTTGGCACGTTTTATTGAATACATGATTGAACTTTTAATTTTTCAAATTAACTCACTGAACTAATTTTTATTTTTAAATTGGGTCATTCCGTTAAAAAAAGTTGACAGACGTTAATTTTTTATCTACGTGGCGTTGACGTGGACATAAAAAAAAGAAAAAAATGACAACAAAAAAATAAAAACAACCAACAACTTTCTCCCTCTTCCTCCACGACCACTTTCTCTCTATATATTCTATAATGGCTTCTTTCTCTCTCCATCTGTATAGAGAGAAAGTGTGTATATTCTAGTCATATACAGATGGAGAGAGAAAGAAGCCATTATAGAATATATAGAGAGAAAGTGGTCGTGGAGGAAGAGGGAGAAAGTTGTTGGTTGTTTTTATTTTTTTGTTGTCATTTTTTTCTTTTTTTTATGTCCACGTCAACGCCACGTAGATAAAAAATTAACGTCTGTCAACTTTTTTTAACGGAATGACCCAATTTAAAAATAAAAATTAGTTCAGTGAGTTAATTTGAAAAATTAAAAGTTCAATCATGTATTCAATAAAACGTCCCAACTTCGGTGGCGAAATCATTAGTTTTGCCGTTATAATATTAATGATGAAAAAATATTATTAAAAATGTGTTTTGTGAAGCCAAGTGAATTGAGATAAATAGAGGGGATTTTTATGAAGTATTTGTTATAAATTTGGCTTATTATATTGACCCCCACTTACCCATTTTTAAAAACTGTCGGTAGAAAGTTATCTCAGTTTTATTTTATATATATATATATAATTAAGTCACGGGGCAGGGGCAGGGGCCGGGGCCGGGGCCGGGGCCGGGGCCGGGGCCGGGGCGGGGGGGAGAAACAAAGTCACGGGAGGGTTATTATATATATATATATATATTATAAGTTTAGTTTTTTATATAAAATAGAATATATTATATTTTATTATACATAGTGTTTGCATAGTGCAACATAGTAAAATCAAGTTTTTTTAAAGTTTCAGCCGAACGTCGCCCATGAATTCTTCCTACTGTGCGTCCGTGATTTTCTAAATTCAAATAGTATCCTGTCATTCTCCTATAAATTGGATGCTTAGTTTAGAAATGAAAATTACTCTAGAATTAGAGAATTCTGCTTCTATAATATTGAACATATTTCTTTAGAGTTTAAGTAAGCTTTGAGTGTAGAAAACAGTGTAAGCTTTATTTAAGAATATCCTCATCATACTAGTCAGAAGTACTCTCCTTTTAAGGTAAGGGATATTATTTTTGTTCAAGATTTGTCAGGAAATAATATTTTCTTCCATACTCTATAGTATGTAAGTAATATTATTTCTTTTCATACTCCTAATTCTACACTCATATTGATAAGTTTTGCTTCTATACTCCATGAAATTAATAGAATATCCTTAAAATTTGTGCTTCATCTTGTATTTTTCATGTAAACATTATTCTGAACATTCTTGTTAATTTTTAATCTTTTCATGTCGGGATACTATTCACGAGATACTATTCACTTGTGTACTATTCACCCGGGGTACTATTCATGACAAAAAAATTGATTTCTTTTCTGTTCAAATTATTTTTGATACAATATTATTCTTGAATTTTACTCCACAAAGCAGTTAGCATGTTGACAATTTGAAAATTCTTGAACTCTGGATAAATTGAATTATAAATCTTTAAAATTTATCATTGCTTTCACTTAATTGAATTCTTATATCATTGTCATCATCCTCATGCTTGTTTTGTGATGAAAATCATCTTTGGCTCATAGTGCATAGATGGACTGTTGATTGGTATGATTATAACTATGTATCGGTATAATCATGATCTTTAATATTACAAATGATGTGGTAAAAGTCCCCATTGGCCCGTAATGCATTGATGGGCAGTTGTTGGCATGATCTTGACCACTGATGATACTAACGAATATCCTTGGCCCGTAGTGCATGGATAATTCGTGAATGTCATAATAATGAATATCCTTGGCTCGTAGTGCATGGATAATTCATGGATGTGATACTAACGATTATCCTTGGTGTTAGAATTTATGCCCTAGAGGCTAATTATTTGATATAATTGCTTAACATTTTGATATTATATTTGATTGAATAAATGAATGATTTTATTATGGTTTTATTTACTATGTTATATAAATGTTAACATAATAAAATTCCTTTGAACAGTGATACACATTATATAATTTCAAGTATGTGACTTGAACATGAGATTATATAATTACAATTAGTATCATTGCTCTTAATTGTCCCTAGTCGAGTATCATTGTTGATGGAAAAACACTGATGTAAGACCCCAACTTTTATGAATAAAGAATAATTTTCTCGAAATATATTTTTGAATATTATGGTTTGGATTTGATATAATGCTATAGTTGTGGGTAATATTTACCAATTTTGCAAAGTAAGCAAGTGGTTATATAATATTCGATTGGTCGGAGAATATTCGTTTTAACAGGGAATATTCGTACGACGACACAATCATTGGTGGACTGCACAATGGAAGTATTGTCATAGTTAGAAAATGACAGAATTATCTTTTTATAAAAATAACGCCGAAAGTGTTACCGTTAAAACTGTTGAACTACCCGGTAGTAAAAGTACAGTATTATACTATAATATTTCAAGCCCAAAACGTGCAATTATCGAAACTATATTTTCCTATAAATAGAAACTCATTCTTCTTTCATTCTCACCAATTCACTAAGTCTCACAAGAGCATTTATTATAGAGAGAAATTATAGAGAGAAAGAGGAAGAGAATTCTGCTACCTCACTATTTTAGTATCCAATTTTTCTAAGGTAAGGGTTATATTTCTTTCGTATTTATGAAGAGAGTTATTTTCTTTCAATACTCGTAAGGGTTGTTATTCCATTCTTTATTATTATGTTGGAATAACTTGTCTATGCGAAGTACCGCATACATGGTGAAATTCTTTTGTTATTCCATTCTTTATTATTCTGTTGGAATAACCTGTCTGTGAAGTCTATCGCATGCCTGGTGAATATCCTAGATATTTGTGCTTCATCCAGTATTTTTTCATAGAAATATTCTTCTGAACATTCTTGAATTTTACTCCATAAAAAAGTATCATGTTGACAATTTGGACGTTATTAATTTCTGGATAAATTAAATTATAAATCTTTAAAAATTTATCCTTGAACTTGTTTTATTGAATTCTTATATCATTATAATCATCCTCATGTTTATAATATGTTAAAAGTCATCTGTGGCCTGTAGTGCATAGATGGACTTGGTATGATTATGACCAGGGATTATTCGGTATAATCATGACCGTAATGTTACAAATGATGTGGTAAAAGTCCTCATTGGCCGTAGTGTATTGATGGACAGTTGTTGGCATAATCATGACCATTGATGAATACACGAATATCCTTGGCCCGTAGTGCATGGATAATTTGTGGTCGTGATACTAATGAATATCATTGGCCGTAGTGCAGGGATGATGTGGTTTATTTATTAAGTTGATTCTCAGCGATAAAAGTGATGAAAAATCTTTTAAAACATAGAAGATAGTAGATTTTATTCTCTACTTGACTCTTCCAATGGATTGCTTATTCCGCTGCAGTTAAACTTAATGTTTGTTATATTTTATCAGTTTAACACTGTTGAAGGCTAATGATAAATTATTCTGCATTATCTTAGTCATAATATTTCTTACTTGGCTAATTGAGGTCACCCTTTCTTTCACTGTTCTCTTCAGGAAATGAGAATATAGTTGGGACGAGTCGGAGAACGGATTGACGATCCAGATGGTTGTTTTAGTAGTCCTCACTATTCTATAAAATAGTGTGATAATAAATATAATGAGGACTCTATTGAGTGTGGATATTGTTTAGATGACAATATTTGTATTAAAAATCATAGCATATGTTTTATCGTATTTTACACGACAGTTGTATAAGTAAGTTTTTATTTTTTATTTTGTACCATGTATTAGGTGACTCAAGATGGGTGATGTATACCTATTTTGGGGGCGTCACAACTGATACATTGAGACTAGTATGTGGATTGACTGATGATTAAATCTCATTGGTCTTAAATATATGAGATATTGAGTTAATGCATAGGTACATGTTAGAGAACGATGTACTAGACAGACCCACCATGAGAATTCTACATGGAGCATTATGCAAATTGTCATTAGCAATTCTCATAGTGACAATGATGTAATGATCCTCCGACCTGAAATCACTATATTACTACACCGGAATTTATGTACTTTGATATCATTAAATGTCACCTTTAATAGGGTGGACAATAAAGGTGATTATTGGGTACATCATGAATCGTGTGAAGAATATGAGTGATCTAGAAGGAATTTAACCATCCTATATATTAGGGGTGATATCCATAGGCCTCTTGATTGAGTAGGACTATGAAATGCATGACCATGCTCAAATAGTGATTTTTTTCATATAGTCTACTCATTGATCAAGAAAACTCAAATTAAATTATGAAGAGTATGACACATTCCATGACTCGAGTTTAATCTAGGATGTCTAGGTTAAAAGGATTAAATTACATTGAAATATTGGTCACTAAAAGGTTGCATCGAATCATTGATCTTATTATTACTTGGGTAGCAGTGATGCATTACTAGATGTCGCTCACTGTTTATAATTTTATAATATAATTTTAAAATTATTGCCAACGTAATAATAACCTATAGGGCAACACACATAGAACGTAATTAAAAGGGAATTAATTTAGATTGTGAGGATTTAAATATGTCAATATGATTGATAGTATTTAAATCATGAATTTAAATTAAAAGGATAATTTGTATATATGTATACTAATTAAGTAAGACTTAATTAAGATATAATATATATAAATTTAGATTTTATTTTTTAATTAGATTAGATTTTTGATTAATTCCTTTTGACTGCTATATATATGATATATCAGCCATTTTAGGAATAATATCATTAACCTAAAAACTCTAGTCGCTTTTAGAGAGAAAATAGAAAATCCATTGGTGGCTAGTATCATAACTCTCTTTACTGCTGATCGTGTGACGATTCGCGGAGCGTTCATATGGATACCATAGAGGCGCAGTTCTGTTGGATTGCGTTAGGGATTCGAAGTCGTTTCAGAATTTTTTTCATAATCGGTATAATATCTAAACCACTGAATTAATATGTTTTCGCATGGATCCTGTTTTAGGGTTTTGGAAATTAATTTGATAATTTTAAATTTTCGCTGCTTTTATGTGTCAAAACCCCTACACTTGGCCCGTAGTGCATGGATAATTCGATAATGTGGATTATTTATTGAGTTGTGTTACAACGATAAAATATTGATGATGAACTTTTAAATCATAGAATATATTAGATATTATGCTCTACTTGACTCTTCTAATTTATTACTTGTTCCGCTGCTGTGACGTCCCCAAAATAGGTATACATCACCTATTCTGAGTCGCCAAATACATGGTACATAATAAAAATATAATCTTAAATATACAATATAAGATGTGAGTTTTAATACAAATATTGTCTTCTAGACAGTATTCAAACTCAAAATAAGTCCTCAATACATTTATTATCACACTATTTCATAGAATAGTGAGGACTACTAATGATATCATCTGGACCGTCACTCTGTACCCCGACTAGTCCCTACTATGTTCTCGGTTCCTAAAGAGAACAATGAAAGCAAAAGGGTGAGCTCAACTAGCCCAGTAAGAAATATTATGACTAAGATAACGAAGAATAAATTATCGTTAGCCTTCAACAGTGTTAAACTGATACAATATAACAAACATCAAGTTTAACTGCAGCGGAACAAGCAATCCATTAGAAGAGTGAAGTAGAGAATAAAATCTACTATCTTCTATGATTTAAAAGGTTTTTCAATACTTTTATCACTGAGACACAACTTAATAAATAATCCACATCATCCCTGCACTACGGCCAAAGATATTCATTAGTATCACAACCACAAATTATCCATGCACTACAGGCCAAGGATATTCGTGTTTTCATCAATGGTCATGATCATGCCAACAACTGTCCATCAACGCACTACGGGCCAATGAGGACTTTTACCACATCATTTATACCGAATGAACCCTGGTCATAATCATACCAAGTCCATCTATGCACTACAGGCCACAGATGACTTTCAACAGAATATAAACACGAGGATGATGACAATGATATAGGAATTCAATAAAACAAGTTCAAGAATTAATTTATCCAGGAACCAATAACGTCCAAATTGTCAACATGATACTGCTTTGTGGTGTAAAATTCAAGAATGCTTAGAAGAATATTTCCATAAAAAGATATTGGATTAAGCGCCAATATCAAGGATATTCCACTAATTTCATGGGTATAGAAGTCAAAGCTTTAACCAACTTAGTATAATAATGAATGGAATAACAAAAGAGTTCACCAAGCATGTGATAGACTGCACAGACAGGTTATTCCAACGAAATAATAAATAATGGAACCAGATCATGCGTAAACGCACAGACAGGATATTCCAACAGAATAATAAATAATGGAACCAGGTCATGCATAAAGCACAGACAGGATATTCCAACAGAATAATAAATAATGGAACCAGGTCATGCGTAAAGCACAGACAGGATGTTCCAACAGAATGATAAATAATGGAATAATAGAAGAATTTCACCATGTATAGGGTAGTCCGCGTATACATGTTATTCCAACAGAATAATTAAGAATGAAATAACAGAAGTTCTATTCATGAATACTGCAGTAGTGTAGTAACAGAATACTCTTCTTCTTTCTCTCTTATTCTCTCTATACTTTCTCTCTCTATAGCTTGAATGAATTCATGAAAAATAATGAAGAACTAGGCCTCTATTTATAGAAGATTTCTAGCTTAGCACTTGCAATGTGAAAAGGCAAGCGGCTTGACGACTGGTGATGTGAAAAGAAAAGTGGTTTGACACATGTAATGTGAAACACCAAGTGGTTTGACTCCTGTAATGTGAAATAACAATTGGTTCGACGCCTGTAATATGAAACGACAATTGGTTCGACGCTTGTAATGTGAAACGACAATTGGTTCGACGCCTGTAATATGAAACGGCAAGTGATTTGACGTCTGATAAAGGTAATTACTATTGGCAAAAGAGACTCTTAGATGATAACATATGGGCCCCCATAGAATAACCAAACTTACCACAAACGTCTCATAACAGACTCTTTATATACATCAAGGATTGAATAAATATTACCACAAATCATTTTATTTTTAATCAACACATATTTAATCTTTCAACAATTATTAATCATTAATATTATAATTTGTCGTCTCAATTATTGATTTAATAATATAACATATCATACAGATGATACTATGACAAGAATTGAATAAATAATATAAGAGATATGATGCAGCAATTACTGTAGCAATAATTGAGTATAACTGAGTGACTTCTCACGTAAGCATCAATAATCAATACCTTGTGCTACTATGCAACCAAGCGTAATACTGTACCTTTATTACCGGGTATTTCAACAGTTAACGGTAAAACTTCCGCCGTTATTTTTATAAAAAGATAATTTTATCGTTTTCTCACTCCGACAATAATTCTGTTATGGGGTCCCCCAATGATTGTGTCGTTGTATGAATATTCCCCGACAAAAAGAATATTCCCCGACCAAACGAATATTTTATAACAACTTGCTTACTTTGCAAAATTTATAAATATTACCCACAACTATAACATTATATCAAATCCAGACCATAATATTCAAAAATGATATTTAGAGAAAATTAATCTTTATTCATAAAAGTTGGGGTCTTACAACCTCCCCTTCTTATGAAATTTCATCCTCAAAATTAGGGTACATACCTGGTATGACGAAGAGGTGAGGATACCTTGATTTCATTTCAGATTCTAACTCTCAAGTCATTTCCTCAACATCGTGATTTCTCCACAAAACTTTGACTTGAGGTATAACCTTGGAGCGTAGAATATGTTCCTTCTTATCCAAGATTTGAACAGGAACCTCTTCGTACGTTAAATCTTCCGCTATTTCGTTCGGTTCTAAATAATGTGGTTCGGTTCCTCCACATATTTACGTAACATGGATATGTGAAAAACGTTATGAATACGAGACATACTTGGTGGTAAAATGAGTCTATAGGCTATAGTTCCTACTCGGTCAAGGATTTCAAATGGGCCAATGAATCGAGGATTGAGTTTTCCTCTCTTTCCAAATCTTGTAACTCCTTTCCATGGAGCCACACGTAACAACACATGTTCTCCAACGTTCAATTCCACGTCCTTTCGATGAAGATCAGCATAACTCTTTTGTCGATCTTGTGAGGTTTTTATACGTTGGCGGATTGTTTGAATCTTCTCCGTATTCATACGTACTAATTTTGGTCCCAACAACGTTGCTTCACCCACCTCATCCCAGCATACTGGAGAATGACACTTGCGTCCATACAATGCCTCGAATGGAGACATGCCGATACTTGCTTGATAACTGTTGTTATAGGAGAATTCGACTAATGGCAAGAACTTGTCCCAACTTCCTTTGAAGTCAAGGACACATAGTCTTAATACATCCTCAAGAGTTTGAATAGTCCTCTCTGATTGTCCGTCCGTTTGAGGATGATATGCCGAACTAAATCGTAAATTCGTGCCAATAGCTTTTTGCAAACTAACCCAAAATTATGAAGTGAATCTTGGGTCTTGATCAGTAACTATGGATACTGGCATACCATGCAGTCTTACAATCTCATTTATGTAAATATGAGCAAGACGTTCAAGTGTATAAGTTTCTCGTATAGGTAAGAAATGAGCAGATTTGGTCAATCTATTAATAATGACCCAAATCGCATCAATTCCTTGAGAAACCTTGGGAAGACCAGTAACGAAATCCATGGTAATGTGCTCTTACTTCTATTCTGGAATTTCAAGTGGTTGCAATGGACCTTTTGGCACTTGATGCTCCGCCTTGACTCGTTGACAAGTTAAACACCTTGAGAAAAACTTCGTTATCTCTCTTTTCATATTGCTCCACCAAAATGTATGTTGAAGATCAGGATACATTTTGGTACTCCCATGATGGATTGCAAACGGTGTGTTGTGCGCCTCCATCATGATCTTATACTTCAAATCAGAGTCGTTAGGAACACAAAGTCTGGAGTTGACTCTAAGTATTCCTTCTTCATCGATTCTTGCTTCCGGAATAGCACCTTCTTGCACTTTCTTCCTCATGCGCATCAGCTCCAGGTCTGTAGCTTGAGCAACTTTAACTTTATCGATTAAAGTCGATTATACTCGTATATTTGCCATCATCACATGGGTCCCTGGAGTCTTTATCTCTATTTCCATCATTTGCAAGTCATACAAAATGGGCCTTTGCGTTGACAATATCGTACTCGTACCCGCGTATGATCTTCTACTCAATGCGTCAGCTACCACGTTCGCTTTTCCAGGATGGTATTGAATGGTATTATCATAATCTTTCAACAGTTCAATCCAATGTTGTTGCCGCATATTGAGTTCCTTTTGGGTGAAGAAATATTTGAGGCTTTTATTATCCATAAAGATCTCCACCTTCTCCCCATACAGGTAATGCCTCCAAATTTTAAGTGCGAAAATGACAGCTACCAACTCTAGATCATGAGTAGGATAATTTCTCTCATATTCTTTGAGTTGTCGTGAGGCATAGGCTATGACTTTCCCGTGTTGCATTAGAACACATCCTAAAACCTTGCCTGAAGCATCACTATAGATGACAAATCCTTCCGATCCAGATGGTATTGCCAGAACAGGTGCCAAAATGAGTCTCCTCTTGAGTTCTTAAAAACTCTTCTCACATTCCTCGGTCCAACCGGATTTTTTATCTTTTCGAGTCAGCTGAGTTAAAGGAGTGGCAATTCGAGAAAACCCTTCTACCAATCTCCGATAATAACCAGCTAAGTCGAGAAAGCTACGTATTTCGGTCACTGATTTAGGTTGCTCCCAGCTCTGTATTGCTTCAATCTTTGCTGGGTCAATAGATACTCCATATTTTGACACCACGTGCCCAAGGAATGCTACTTCCTCAAGCCAGAACTCGCATTTCTTCAGCTTGGTATATAGCTTGTTTTCACAAAGCCTTTCAAGTATCAGCTTCAAACGGTGCTCACGATCTTCATGGCTTTTAGAATAGATGAGGATGTCATTAATAAAGACAACAACGAACTGATCTAAATATTCCTTGAATACTCGATTCATCATATACATGACTAAAAATTCATGAAAGCAGCAGAAGCATTAGTCAATCCAAAAGACATGACTAAAAATTCATAATGCTCGTACTGAGTTCTGAAGGCAGTCTTCGGAATATCCTCAGTTTTAATCTTCAGCTGATGATATCCCGAACGAAGATCAATCTTTAAAAAGAATTGTGCTCCTTACAACTGGTCGAACAGGTCATCAATGCGAGGTAACTGATACCTATTCTTGATGGTGACATGATTTAACTCCCGATAATCAATACAAAGTCGCATACTTCCATCTTTCTTCTTCACGAATAGAACAGGAGCACCCCGAGGAGACGTACTCGGACGAATGAAACTGATGTCTAACAATTCCTGTAGTTGGGTTTTTAACTCCTGAAGTTTAATAGGAGCCATTCAATATGGGGATTTGGAAATGGGTTTTGTACCAGGTTCAATGTCAATAAAAAAACTCGATTTCACGCTCCGGGGGTAGGCCAGGAAGTTCTTCAGGGAATACGTCAGGAAATTTATTAACAATAGAAATATCATTCAACACTGACGTATTTTTGTTTAAATCTGTGACATGAGCTAAGAAAGCTTGACATCCGTTTTTCAATAAACGAATAGCTTTATGGCTTAAGATGATAGTGATTGACTTTAATGGTTTGGTTGCTTGAATTCGCATAATTGGTTGGTTAGGAACATGAAAGCTAACAACCTTACAAAAATAGTCAATTTTAGCATGATGAATGGTTAACCAATTAATCCCTAAAATCACATCGAATGCAAGTGTTTTCAAAGAGATAAGATCGATAGGTAACGTGCGGTTGCCAATTTGAATCAAACAAGACTTATAAACCATGGATGTAATAAAGGTTTCCCCAACGTAGTTTCAACAGATAAGTCAAAGCCTAATTTCTTTGGAGTAAAATTTAAACGTTTAGCGCAAGTAGGAGAAATAAAAGAATGGGTAGAACTGGTATTAAAAAAGGTATAGACATTGCTAGAGTTTATGATTAGCTTACCCGTGATCACCTCGTTCTGATTCCTCGCTTTTTGGGAGGTTACGAAAAACGCTCTCCCTTGAAGTACCAGTTTTGTCTTGTCTGGGACTGCTTTTCATGCCTTCATCCCAGCTGGACTTGACTTTGGTGCACGACAAAATCGGGCTAGGTGACCTTCTTTTCCACAATTATAACATGCTTTTGAGTGCTGCGTACAGTTTGGACTGATGTGTCCCTCCTGTCCGCATTTGAAACATACGACCAGTGGTCGTTCTCCTTCTTTAACAATAGGTGCTGGTGCTGACGTCTTTCCATCATTATTAAATCTCCCCTCCTAGTTCTAGTCTCACATCTTAGCCAGGGGATCATATCCCTAAGCTTTGATACCAACTATGACGCCCCCAAAATAGGTATACAACACCTATTCTGAGTCGCCAAATACATGATACAAAATACAAATACTATCTTAAATATATAACATAAGCTGTGAGTTTTAATACAAATATTGTCTTCTAGACAGTATTCAAACTCAAAATAAGTCCTCAATACATTTATTATCACACTATTTCATAGAATAGTGAGGACTACTAATGATATCATCTGGACCGTCACTCTGTACCCCGACTAGTCCCTACTATGTTCTCGGTTCCTGAAGAGAACAATGAAAGCAAAAGGGTGAGCTCAACTAGCCCAGTAAGAAATATTATGACTAAGATAACGAAGAATAAATTATCGTTAGTCTTCAACAGTGTTAAACTGATACAATATAACAAACATCAAGTTTAACTGCAGTGGAACAAGCAATCCATTAGAAGAGTGAAGTAGAGAATAAAATCTACTATCTTCTATGATTTAAAAGGTTTTTCAATACTTTTATCACTGAGACACAACTTAATAAATAATCCACATCATCCCTGCACTACGGCCAAAGATATTCATTAGTATCACAACCACAAATTATCCATGCACTACAGGCCAAGGATATTCGTGTTTTCATCAATGGTCATGATCATGCCAACAACTGTCCATCAATGCACTACGGGCCAATGAGGACTTTTACCACATCATTTATACCGAATGAACCCTGGTCATAATCATACCAAGTCCATCTATGCACTACAGGCCACAGATGACTTTCAACAGAATATAAACACGAGGATGATGACAATGATATAGGAATTCAATAAAACAAGTTCAAGAATTAATTTATCCAGGAACCAATAACGTCCAAATTGTCAACATGATACTGCTTTGTGGTGTAAAATTCAAGAATGCTTAGAAGAATATTTCCATAAAAAGATATTGGATTAAGCGCCAATATCAAGGATATTCCACTAATTTCATGGGTATAGAAGTCAAAGCTTTAACCAACTTAGTATAATAATGAATGGAATAACAAAAGAGTTCACCAAGCATGTGATAGACTGCACAGACAGGTTATTCCAACAGAATAATAAATAATGGAACCAGATCATGCGTAAACGCACATACAGGATATTCCAACAGAATAATAAATAATGGAACCAGGTCATGCGTAAAACACAGACAGGATGTTCCAACAGAATGATAAATAATGGAATAATAGAAGAATTTCACCATGTATAGGGTAGTTCGCGTATACAGGTTATTCCAACAGAATAATAAAGAATGGAATAACAGAAGTTCTCTTCATGAATACAAAAGAAATAACACCCCTTACTGTAGTAGGAGATTGAATATTGCAGTAGTGTAGTAACAGAATACTCTTCTTCTTTCTCTCTTATTCTCTCTATACTTTCTCTCTCTATAGCTTGAATGAATTCGTGAAAAATAATGAAGAACTACGCCTCTATTTATAGAAGATTTCTAGCTTAGCACTTGCAATGTGAAAAGGCAAGCGGCTTGACGACTAGTGATGCGAAAAGAAAAGTGGTTTGACGATTGTAATGTGAAACACCAAGTGGTTTGACGCCTGTAATGTGAAACGACAATTGGTTCGACGCCTGTAATGTGAAACAACAATTGGTTCGACGCCTGTAATGTGAAACGACAATTGGTTCGACGTCTGTAATGTGAAACGACAATTGGTTTGACGCCTGTAATATGAAATGGTAAATGGTTTGACGTCTGCTAAAGGTAATTACTATTGGCGAAAGAGACTCTTAGATGATGACATATGTGCCCCCATAGAATAACCAAACTTACCACAAACGTCTCATAATAGACTCTTTATATACATCAAAGATTGAATAAATATTACGACAAATTATTTTATTTTTAATTAACACATATTTAATCTTTCAACAATTATTAAACATTAATATTATAACTTATTGTCTCAATTATTGATTTAATAATATAACATATTATACAGATGATACTGTGACAATAATTGAATCAATAATATAAGAGATATGATACAGTAATTACTGTAGCAATAATTGAGTATAATTGAGTGACTTCTCACGTAAGCACCAATAATTAATATCGTGTGCTACTATGCAACCACGCGTAATAATATACCTTTATTACCGGGTAATTCAACAGTTAACGGTAAAACTTTTGCCGTTATTTTTATAAAAAGATAATTTTGTCGTTTTCTAACTCTGACAATAATTCTATTATAGGGTCCACCAATGATTGTGTCGTCGTACGAATATTCTTAGACAAAAAGAATATTCCCCGACCAAACGAATATTTTATAACAACTTGCTTACTTTGTAAAATTTATAAATATTACCCACAACTATAACATTATATCAAATCCACACCATAATATTTAAAAATGATATTTAGAGAAAATTAATCTTTATTTATAAAAGTTGGGGACATACAGCTGCAGTTAGACTTGTTGTCTATTATATTCTATTAGTTTTACACTCTTGAAGACTAATGATAATTTATTCTGCATTATCTTAGTCATAATATTATTTACTGGGCTAGTTGAGCTCACCCTTTACTTTCATTTTTCTCTTCAGGAAATGAGAATATAGCTGGGACTAGTCAGGGAACGGAGTGATGGTCCGAGATGGTGGTTATAGTAGTCCTCACTATTTTATAAAATAGTGTGATAATAATTATAATGAGGACTTCATTTGAGTTTGGATAGTCTACGAGAAAATATTTGTGTTAAAACTCTGAGCTAACGTTTGTCGTATTGTATTAATGAAGTTTGTATTTGAATTTTGTACCATGTATTTGGCGACTCAGAATGAGTTGTGTATACCTATTTTGGGGGCGTCACAAATTCCTCCATTTATAAATTTAAACCAATATTTACCATACATGAATTATCATATTTTTATTCATCAATTATGATTCACAATTAATATTACAGAATCACAATATTGACAACCATGTCGTTCTCAAGAAAGAGGGAACTTTCCGATAAGAATTTCTCTTTACTAGCACGCAATTATATATATAACCTAACCCATTTCTTCGACAAAACTTTCTAGACATTGTCAATAATGTTATCTAATAATATTATTTAAATAATATGAGTTATTGTGATGTGACAATTATTGATTTAATAATATGAAATAATGTATAGTGGTTACTCTGGCAATTATTGAATCATTAATATGAACTAGTATGCAATTATCATTGTAGAAATTATTGAATGAAATACTAAGTGATTTTTTACGTAAGAATCAATAATCAGAGATACTATGCAATACCGTGTGCTATTGTACAACAACGCGTATTACTGTACTTTTTATCACAGACTATTTCAACAGTTAACGGTAAATGTTCTGTCGTTAATTTTTTATAAAAGGTTATTTCTGTCACTTTCTATATTCGATATTTATTCCGTTATGTGGTTCATCGATGATTGCGCCGTCGTATGAATATTTTCCGATAAAAAGAATATTCTCCAACCAAACGAATATTTTTCGACAACTGTTTACTTTGTATAATTTACACATATCACCTACAACTATAACATTTTTTAAATCAACACCTTACTATTTAGAATAATATATAAAGAAAATCAAATCTTATTCATAAAAAGTTGGGGTCTTACATAATTTATAATATTAAATTATTTTAATGCTATAGATTAGTGGCGTTAAATATACTTAATGTATAACCACTATTTTATTGAAGAAATTATGTATTACATTATTGAGTGTAATGTATGCATGTTTTTAATATAATGAAATATTATATATTTATTACAGTTAAATTGTTGAAAAAAAATTTATAGAAGGAAAAAAATATAATTAATTTAAGTATACAAAAAAATTTGTATTTTTTAAATTAAATGATATTAAAAAAAAATTAGCATTGAATTACTTTAATAAAGAGAGAATATTATAATATCTTATTCATTAGATAAATTTCCAATTATATGAAAAATATGACATGCATATATTTTTGATCATATGATGTAAAGGAATATTATATTTATATTCAATAAGTTTTTTGGGTAATACCTAGTGTAACAATATGAAATTTCGAAGATATTAAAATAAAGATTTAAGAAATAATTTTTATTTAACATAGTAATTTATTGTTTTACATTATATGTATGGTTTCATATGATGTAATATGCATGTATGCTTACGTGATACCGTAAATATATTAAATTATATTTACTATTATGTAAATAAATTGATATAAACAATTTATAATGTCGGAGAATAAATTTATTATTTATTTTTTATAAGTAATATGTTCACATGTGTGATGTGTTGCTTAGCTTTGAGATAATATATATATATTGTGACGCCCCCAAAATAGGTATACATCACCCATTTTAAGTCGTCAAATACATGGTACAGAAACAAATACAACTTCAGTAATACAATTGTGGTGCAAAATACGACAACACATATACTATGAGTTTGAATACAACTATTTTCTAATAGAGAGTATACAAACTCAAAAGGAGTCCTCATTACAATTATTGATACACTATTTTACAAAATAGTGAGGACTATTAATACAACTATCCTGAACCATCACTCCATACCCCGACTAGTTTTTTCTATGTTCTCACCTCCTGAGAAAAATGGAACAAAAAGGAAAAGGATAAGCTCAACTAGCCTAGTAAAGAATATTATGACTAAGATAATATATAACAATTTATCATTAGTCTTCAACAGGAAAAAATCTGATAAAATATAATAGACAACAGATTTTAGATCAACAACTGTAACGGAATAACAATCCATTAGAAGAGTCAAGTAGAGAAAGAATTATACTATCTTCTAATATTTAAAAGTCTATCATCAATATTTTATCCTTGTAACATCAATCAATATACATCTTGAATCAAATATTCATCTTTGCACTACAAGCCAAAGATATTCATGTGTATCACTAGTTGGTCATGTTCATCTCAACACCTGTTCATCTTTGTACTACGGGCCAAAGATATTCATTAGGTAATCATTCATCTTTGCGCTACAGGCTAAAGATATTCATCAGTTAATCATTCATCTTTGCACTACAGAACAAAGATATTCATTAATATCATCATTTAGGACTGAGGATGATGAAAAATATCTTAAAGAAAACAAATCCAGTGAGATAAAAGAACAAATATTAGGGATTCGTATTACAGTTTATTCAAGTTCAATAATACTCAATAATAACCAATTTTGAAGTAGAATTCAAAAATAAAGATCAAAACATGGATACAATCAAAGATAGTAACCATAATAGACAACTTGGACAAAAAAGAAAAAAAATTCATTTTTTGGTGAATAGTGACGTATTCGTAAATAGTGTCGTATACGTGAATAGTGTCGTATACATGAATAGTAACCCCGACACAAAAAGATAGAAATTCCACAATAAAATCCATACCAATATTTTGGTATAATGATATTGAAAGAATAACATTATTTAGGAAGAAAATAACATCCTTTACCTCAAAATATAAGTACTTCTGATCGGAATATCGGTATAAGGCTGAAGGAAACTTGCACTGATGAATAGCAACTCACAAAGTATCTAAATACTCACAAAATACGCTCGATAATATAGAGAGAGAAAGAGAGAAAACTTTTTTCTGGTGTGATTTTTAATTCTAACTAAGCACCCTATTTATAGGAAAATGCTAGAATGCCAATAAATCTTTTCTTCCTACGCATGCCAACCATTGCTAAAAATTCAAACCAACCTTTCTTGAAAAATCCCAGCAGCCCACATGTTTTTAACACAAGTGGATCCCACCCATAATTTAATAAAAATTATTTTATTTTCTGAAACTTTAGTAATTCATAGAAAATAGCCCGCTTATCAAAATAATACAAATTTTATGTCCATTCCACACGAAATCGAATTCTCTACAACTTTGTAGCTTTGAGTTTTTTTCAAATTCCAAACAGAAAATATCTGAAATCCACAAATGGATGATTTTTAATACCTCCATTCTGATAAAATACTGATAAAACACATCAGCATTAATTCCTTCATTTATAACCACATAAAATAAATAAATCCATCATTTATATCCACGTCAAATAAATATTTCCTTATCATATAAATCAATAATTAATTATTCATAAATAATATTACATAATCACAATTATGACAACCAGACCGTTCGCAGGAAAGAGAGGGATTTCCAATAAGGATTTCTCCTTACTGGCGCGCAATTAGGCGACCAAACCTCTCCTTGACAGAACTTTTTAGACACTGCTAATAATGCTATCAAATAATATTATTCAAATAATATGAATTGTTGATCTGATAATGGGAAATACTGTGCAGTGACAATTATTGAAACAATAATAATATAAAATATCAACGCGTCAATTATTGAATCAATAAAATAAAATATTAAACAGTAATTACTGTAACAATTATTGAGTAGTGCCTTCTTACGTAAGAATCAATAATTCAAAAATACTGTGCATCCACGTGTATTACTGTATTTTAACCACCGGGTATTCCAACAGTGTTAACGGTAACCATTACGTCGTTATTCATAAAAACTCAAATTTGTTATTTTCGTCATCTGACAGTTATCTGTTATGGGGCCCTCAAATGGCTGTGTCGTCGTACGAATATTCCCCAACAAAAAGAATATTCCACGACCAAACGAATATTCCCCGACAAAATGAATATTTTATAACCAATTGCTTATTTTGCAAAATTTTCACATTTTACCCATAACCAAAGTATTATATCAAATTAATACCTTATTATTCACAATAATAAATAGTGGAAATTTGATTTTATTCATTAAAAAGTTGGGGTCTTACAACCTTTCCTTCTTATGAAATTTTATCCTCGAAATTGACGTACGTACCTGGTGTTTCGAAAAGGTGAGGATACCTCGCTTTCATTTCTGATTCCAACTCCAGGTCATTTCTTCAATAACGTGGTTTCTCCACGAAACCTTAACTTGTGGTATAACCTTGGTACGTAGGATATGCTCTTTCTTATCTAATATCTTAACATGTACCTCCTCGTACGTTAAATCTTCGGCTATCTCATTCGGTTCTAACTCAATAATGTGGTTCGGGTCTTTCACATTTTTATGAAGCATAGATATGTGAAAAATATTACGAACACGAGACATGTTTGGAGGTAATGCGAGTCTATAGGCCACATTTCCTATTCGGTCAAGAATCTCAAACGGACCAACAAATTGTGGATTGAGCTTTTCTCTCTTCCCAAATCTTGTAACTCCCTTCCATGGAGCAATACGTAACAATACATGATTCCCAATATTAAATTCCACGTCATTTCGATGAATATCCGCATAACTCTTTTGTCGAACATGTGCCGTTTGTATACGTTGTCGAATCATTTGGATCTTCTCTGTAGTCATTCGTACCAACTCTGATTCCAACAATGTTGTTTCTCCCACCTCATCCCAGCATACTGGAGAGCGACACTTTCGTCCATACAATCTTCAAATGGAGCCACGCCTATACTTACTTGATAACTGTTATTGTAGGAGAATTCCACCAATGGTAGGTACTTATCCTAACTCCCTTTGAAATCTAGGACATGGAGTCTTAATAGATCTTTAAGAGTTTGAATAGTCCTCTCTGATTATCCGTCTGTTTGAGGATGGTATGCCGAACTGAATCATAAATCTGTGCACATAGCTTTCTACAAACTAACCCAAAATCATGAAGTGAAACTTAGGTCACGATCCGAAACTATGGATACTGGTACGCCATACAATCTCACAATCTCATTTACGTATATACTAGCAAGACGTTCAAGGGAATAAGTCTCCCGTATAGGCAAGAAATGAGCAGACTTGGTTAATCTATCAATAATAACCTAAATCGCATCTATGCCTTGAGAAATCTTGGGAAGACCCGTAACGAAATCCATAGTAATGTGTTCCCACTTTCATTTTGGAATCTCAAGTGGTTGCAATAGACCCTTCGGCACTTGATGCTCCGCCTTTACACGTTGACAAGTTAAACACCTCGAGATAAACTCCGCGATCTCTCTTTTCATATTACTCCACCAAAATGTATATCGAAGATCATGATACATTTTGGTACTCCCAAGATGGATTACAAATGGTGTGTTGTGTGCCTCCATCATGATTCTATGCTTCAAGTCAAAATCGTTAGGAACATAAAGTCAGGAGTTGACTCGAAGTATTCCTTCTTCATCGATTCTTGCTTCTGGAATAGCACCTTCTTGCACTTTCTTCTTCATACGTATCAGCTCCATGTCCGTAGCTTGAGCAGCTTTAACTTTATCGATTAAAGTCGGTTCTACTCGTATGTTTGATATCGGCACGTCGGTACTTGGAGCCTTTACCTC
The DNA here is from genome assembly GCA_020205505.1 of Panax japonicus. Taxonomy (NCBI): domain Eukaryota; kingdom Viridiplantae; phylum Streptophyta; class Magnoliopsida; order Apiales; family Araliaceae; genus Panax; species Panax japonicus. The sequence goes on along the minus strand of JAINUV010000097.1, from coordinate 28,631 downwards.
TATCTCCATCCTTTGCAAGTCATACAAAATGGACCTTTGTGTTAACAATATTGCACTCGTACCCGCATATGATCTTCTACTCAATGTGTTAACTACCACGTTTGCTTTTCCAAGATGATATTGGATGGTATGATCATAATATTTCAATAGCTCGATCCAACGTCGTTGCCGCATATTGAGTTCCTTTTGGGTGAAGAAATATTTGAGGCTTTTATGATTTGTATAGATCTCCACTTTCTCCCCATACAGGTAGTGTCTCCAGATCTTCAACGCGAAAACGACTGCTGCTAACTCTAAATCATGAGTAGGATAATTCTTCTCATATTCTTTGAGTTATCGCGAGGTATAGGCTATGACTTTCACATGTTGCATGAGAACACATCCTAACCCTTTGCCTGAAGCATCGCTGTAGATAACAAATCCATCAGAACCAGATGGTATTTGTGAAACCCTTGATTTTATGAATAAATATTTAATTTTCTCAAAATAATTTTTTTGAATATTATGGTGTGTATTTGATATAATGTTATAGTTGTGGGTAATATTTATAAATTTTGCAAAGTATGCAAGTTGTCATATTATATTCGATTGGTCGGAGAATATTTTATCAGGGAATATTCGTGCAACGGCACAATCATTGGTGGATCCCGTAACGAAATTATTGTCTGATTGAGAAAACGACAAAAATATTTTATGAAAATAACGGCGGAAGTTTTACCGTTAACTGTTGAAACACCCGGTGTTAAAAGTACAGTAATACGCGTGGTTGCATAGTAGCACACAGTATTGATTATTGATGATTACGTGATAAGTCACTCAGTTTGTTTTATTGGTATTATTAATGTAATAAAACAGAATACTTTTATAAAGTTATTCTATAAATAGAATATATTATATTCTATTATGCATAGTGTTGCATAGCGTCTGCATAGTGTTTTACATAGTAAAATCTTTTTATATAAAACAAAATACTTTTATAAAGTTATCTATTTTATTAGACAATAATTAGAATATATTATATTTTATTATACATAGTGTCTGCATAGTATTTGCATAGTAAAATCTTTTATAAAGTTATTCGTTTTATTAGATTATAAATAGAATATATTATATTTTATTTAAAATATTTTTCTTTAAATATGGACCGTTAGATTAAAGTAAATTAATCTGGACCGTTCATGAGTTAGTTACTATGCAGTCTATTTTTCTATAAATTCCGCCTTAATCGAATCCGGCTTTCCCGCAAATTCTGATGGTTCCAACTCCTTGAACTGATTGGCTGTGATAAGCCGCACATTGCTATCATTTACAACCGTATTTTATGCACGAGTCTCCCTCGTCTGATTTTACATGAACTGCAAAAAGCTTCTAAACATCCCATCATTCATCATTTGTTCGGTAGTGTTGTTTACATGAGTAATATTGCTTCCTGTTGCACGTTCCCCTGGGTGGTGATTAAAGGTGTCTCCACTGTCTCATTCACTCCATTGTCTCACATCTCAGCCAGGGATCATATCCCTAAGCTCTGATACCAACTGTGATGTCCCCAAAATAGGTATACATCAACCATTCTGAGTCGCCAAATACATGGTACAGAAACAAATACACTTCAGTAATACAATTGTCGTGCAAAATACGACAACACATATACTGTTAGTTTGAATACAACTATTTTCTAATAAAGAGTATACAAACACAAAAGGAGTCCTCATTAAAATTATTGATACACTATTTTACAAAATAGTGAGGACTATTAATACAACTATCCTGAACCATCACTCCATACCCCGGCTAGTTCCTGATATGTTCTCACCTCCTGAGAAAAATGGAACAAAAAGGAAAAGGGTGAGCTCAACTATCCCAGTAAAGAATATTATGACTAAGATAATATACAACAATTTATCATTAGTCTTCAATGGGGAAAATATAATAAAATATAATAGACAACAAGTTTTAAATCAACAACTGCAGCGGAACAACAATCCATTAGAATAGTCAAGTAGAGAAAGAATTTTACTATCTTCTAAGATTTAAAAGTCTATCATCAATATTTTATCCCTGTAACATCAATCAATATACATCTTGAATCAAATATTCATCTTTGCACTACAGCCCAAAGATATTCATGTGTATCACCAGTTGGTCATGTTCATCTCAATACCTGTTCATCTTTGCACTACGGACCAAAGATATTCATTAGGTAATCATTCATCTTTGCACTACAGGCCAAAGATATTTATCAGTTAATCATTTATCTTTGCACTACAGGCCAAAGATATTCAGTAATATCATAATTTAGGACTGAGGATGATGAAAAATATCTTAAAGAAAACGAATCCAGTGAGATAAAAGAACAAATATTAGGGATTCGTATTACAGTTTATCCAAGTTTAATAATACTCAATAATAACCAATTTTGAAGCAGAATTCAAAAATAAAGATCAAAACATGGATACAATCAAAGATAGTAACCATAATAGACAACTTGGACAAAAAGAAGAAAATTTTATTTTTCGGTGAATAGTGCAGTATTCGTGAATAATATCGTATACGTGAATAGTGTCATATACGTGAATAGTAACCCCGACACAAAAAGGTAGAAATTCCACAATAAAATCTATACCAATATTTTGGTATAATGATATTGAAAGAATAACATCATTTAGGAAGAAAATAACATCTTTTACCTCAAAATATAAGTACTTCTGATTGGAATATCAGTATAAGGCTGAAGGAAACTTGCACTGATGAATAGCAACTCACAAAGTATCTAAATACTCACAAAATACGCTCGATAATATAGATAGAAGAAGAGAGAAAACTTATTTCTGGTGTGATTTTCAATTCTAACTAAGCAGCCTATTTATAGGAAAATGCTAGAATGCCAATAAATCTTTTCTTCCTACGTATGCCAACCATTGCTGAAAATTCAAGCCAACCCTTCTTGAAAAATCCCAGCAGCCCACATGTTTTTAACATAAGTGGGTCCCACCCATAATTTAATAAAAATCATTTTATTTTTTGAAACTTTAGTAATTCATAGAAAATAGCCCGCTTATCAAAAAAATACGAATTTTATGTCCATTCCACACGAAATCGAATTCTCTACAACTTTGTAGCTTTGAGTTTTTTTCAAATTCCAAACAAAAAATATCTGAAATCCACAAACGGATGATTTTTAATACCTCCATTCTAATAAAATACTGATAAAACACCTCATCATTAATTCTTTTATTTATAACCACATAAAATAAATAAATCCATCATTTATATCCACGTCAAATAAATATTTCCTTATCATATAAATCAATAATTAATTATTCACAAATAATATTACAGAATCACAATTATGACAATCAGGCCGTTCCCAGGAAAGAGGGGGCTTTCCAATAAGGATTTCTCCTTATTGGCACGCAATTAGGTGACCAAACCTCTCCTTGACAGAACTTTCTAGACATTGCCAATAATGCTATCTAATAATATTATTCAAATAATATGAATTATTGATCTGATAATGAGAAATACTATGCAATGACAATTATTGAAACAACAATAATATAAAATATCAACGCAACAATTATTGAATCAATAAAAGAAAATATTGAACAGTAATTACTGTAACAATTATTGAGTAGTGTCTTCTTACATAAGAATCAATAATTCAATAATACTGTGCATCCACACGTATTCCAACAGTGATAACGGTAACCATTACGCCGTTATTTATAAAAACTCAAACTTGTCATTTTCTTTATCCGACAGTTATCCATTATGGGGCCCACAAATGGCTGCGCCGTCATACGAATATTCCCCGACAGAAAGAATATTCCACGACTAAACGAATATTCCCCGACAAAATGAATATTTTATAACCACTAGCTTATTTTGCAAAATTTTCACATTTTACCCATAACCAAAGTATTATATCAAATTAATACCTTATTATTCACAATAATAAATTGAGGAAATTTGATTTTATTCATTACAAAGTTAGGGTCTTACATATATATATACATATATATATATATAAGGTATCCATCCACATCAACCGGTTGTTGGGGACCAACCCATTTTGGTCCAGCCGTTACAACCTGTAGCGGCTTATAAAAAAAATTGTAACAAGGCGCTACAGGTTGTAGCGGATGGGCCAAAATGGGTTGCTCCCCAACAACCGGTTGATGTAGATGGAATCCCATATATATATATATATATATATATATATATATATATATATATATATATATATATATATATATATATATATATATATATATATATATATATATATATATATATATATATATATATATATATTACGCGAGGAAATGAAATTGTTGTGAAGAATTTGCGCAATGAAACGAATGAGGTGGGTTAATTATATAATATTTTTATATACTTTACCTAAGAGCATTAAAATAAATTCTTGCATGCAGTTATTTTAATGAGATAGGGATATTATGTGTGACATATTTATTTTTCAGTTATAAAATAAATATGTAATAAAAATATATTATGTTTTGTTCTTATTATGAAATATATAATTTATATATTAATGATATATATATATATATATATATATATATATATATATATGGAGATGATCCGTGGAATACGTTAGCCAGAGGGACTTTTTCAACTAACGCTCATCCAGCCGTCCAAAATTAGAGTGAATGGCTAAGATGAGGGCCCAGCCGCTACTCCCTCTAGCGGCCAGCCAAATTTTTTTTATTGGCCGCTACTCCCTCTAGCGGCCAGTCAAAACACGGTCGTTTTGACTGGCCGCTAAAGGGAGTAGCAGCCAACAATAAAATTTTGGCTTAATTACATTATCCTGATTATTCTTAATTATCTTTATACTTATACTTATTAACAAATTATCCTTATACATATTACTTATTAATCAGTAAAATAAAATAATAAAAAATTATAAGGATAATTATAAGGATAATCAATAATTATAAGGATAATTATAAGGATAATCAATAATCCTTATACATTATGCATTGTGTTTATAAGGATTATTGATTATCCTTATAAACACAATGCATAATGTATAAGGATTATCGATTATCCTTATAATTATCCTTATAATTATCGATTATCCTTATAATTATCCTTATAATTATTGATTATCCTTATAATTATCCTTATAATTTTTTATTATTTTATTTTACTGATTAATAAGTAATATGTATAAGGATAATTTGTTAATAAGTATAAGTATAAAGATAATTAGGAATAATCAGGATAATGTAATTAAGCCAAAATTTTGTTGTTGGCCGCTACTCCCTCTAGCGGCCAGTCAAAACACGGTCGTTTTGATTGGCCGCTAGAGGGAGTAGCGGCCAATAAAAAAAATTTGGCTGGCCGCTAGAGGGAGTAGCGGCTGGGCCCTCATCTTAGCCATTCACTCTAATTTTGGACGGCTGGATGAGCGTTAGTTGAAAAAGTCCCTCTGGCTAACGTATTCCACGGATCATCTCCCATATATATATATATATATATATATATATATATATATATATATATATATATATATACTTCCAAGAAGGTGTACATATTTTATAAGTAGGCTAAGTACGGAAGTGGTTTGCATAAAGTTTATTTTTGGGTAAGTTGGTCAATTGACCAATAGAGTGCTGACAAGCAGGCGAGGCTATATATGTGTCAGTATTCTATTGGTCAATTGACTAGCTTACCAAAATATAAACTATATGTTAACCGGATCCGTTAAGTACGTAGTAACTTAATAAATAACATTAAGTTACCAAGTATTGGGTAATTAAATTACTTAATAAAGGCATAAAGAGAGTAATTGGTTTAATTATTAAATCAAGCAAAATTGGTTTTATCCTTGCTAATAAAGCACTATTGAAGGATTTGCTCCCAAACCAAATTTTCTTATACCGGGTATGTGAAGAAGAGGAGAATAGTAGAGCCCAACCAAAAAAATAAGTAAATAAATAATCTTGCTCTCCAAGTTGGTTTGCTTACCAAATTGGGAAATTGGCAACTCCTTCCTCCCTACCCAACCGCACCATCTCTCTTCCTCTCACCACCTGAAAGTTTAATTTTTCCAAGCAAGAAAGATGAACTAGTCGTGTATGCCATAAGTCCTAAATCAAATTGGATTCAAGCATTAGGCCAAATTCAAGATTTCAAAGCTTTGGAATATTGAAAATATATAACATAAGGTATAAAATTTCTTTTAATATTGGGTTTTAATTAGAATTCGTGTAATTATGAATTTTTAAGCTAAACTTTGAATTTTGGAAGTTTAGTTAGCTTTGATGGAAATTTAGATGAATTTTCCTCGTAATGAATCAAGTTTTGATTTGTATATATGTAATACGGCATTAGAAAAAGATTTGAATCAAGAAATAAAAATATAAGTTTTGTTAGTAAGCTATTTCGTTTACTAGATTTGTTTTGGCTTGGAATTATTTATGTATTAATGATGGAATCGTGGAATTAGAGACTTTGTAGCTAAGTTTGGTTGTGCGGAGCTATAAGGAAGAAAGTTATGGACTCCCCACAATCAAATTGATAAGACAGCAAATGAAAACTAAAAGCATTATGTTGGTAAAAATTCCTTGAAGAGCTAAAATGGCTAAAGGCTTGAAATTTCGCAAAGCCGAGACTTAAGACCAGTCATAATATCCTAAATAGAAATTATTTGGGAGTCGTATTGCGTTGGAACGAGTCAAGGCGAGTTTTGGATGTCAAAACGAAAAAAATTGAAAGTTAGTGGATTGTTGACTCTAAGGGTAAATTCGGGGGTCGGGGCTAGCTAGACTTCTCAAAAACATTTGTGCTTTTGGAGTATTATAGTACACTGAATAAGGTTTCCATAGACTCCAGAACGAACTAATTCCGACTACGGACCAAAGAGTTATGACTGTTCAAAGTACGCACATCGAATCTGTCCAAAATCTAGAAATCAGATTCGGATCAGTCTCTTGAACGAATTATCTGGAATTCTGTGTTTAGAATTTAAAAATGGTTAAAGAATAAAAGTTGTAGACCTGAGAGTTAGCTTTGCATCAAGAATCGCTCAAAAATATTTTGAAACGAAAAAGTTATGACTGTTTTAGCGAGAGAGGGTAAAGCTGGAAATGAACTGGGAACTATTATGAACATCCACTTTTGACGCATTATTTGGACTACCTATCGAACCCAGAATGGGGGTTTAACTTTTAAAAATATTCTATTATGTTACGAAAAATATACTAAAATTTGGGAATTTTCGATAAATGAGCAAAGCGTGGGAAAATCACAAAGTAGGCAGCAAGACAACCGGCACAGCAGCAGCAGCGACAAGGCACTGCGCCAGCGCGCGGCCGCGCGCCCATGCTGCACCGTGATACAGGTGCAGTTACTTGACAAGCTATTTGAGCCTTGTTTTGATTGGGTTCCGTGATCTGTTTTCACGATTTGAATTTTTTTTAAAATACTATGACATGAGATCTATAACATATCAAAATTTCACTGTTATTGGATTAATGGTTTGAGGATTAAAAATAGGTGAATAGGCATGTCAGAAATTGAAATTTGAGCGACGCCGAGCGTATCCGTGACGGGCTGTTTTGACGTTCGACGTTCTAGATTACTTTTAAGTTAAATTTTAAGCTATGTTGAGACTAATAAAGTCCCAAGAGATAAGTTTAGATTGTATTTGATATTTTATGCAATGAAACTTCTTTTCAAACATAAATTATGCAATAAAAATATATTATAAATATGACTTTTTATATTTAAGCGAATGTACGCTGTAATCGGTGTGAAGAATGGTTTTGTACAAAACAAAAGGTGGGAAATCATCAATAAATTAAAATAATCATAAAGATGACGTAATGAAGATTTCTGAAGTTCAAAATGGAGTTTTTGAGCCAAGATTTATATATACTTAATATATAAATACATATAAGGAAAATGCGAATATTTGCAAAACGAAAAATACAGTGATTATGCTAGTAGAATAAATGCTTATATATGAGGCAATGATTCGAGTTGACTCATAAACAGACAAAATGATATAAAAAATTATTTAAATCAAGAAATAATATAATAAATTGAGTTTTTACTATAGAAGATATATAATATCAGTTTAGAAGGTGAATTCACAAATAAAGGCAAAAGATATTCCTAAAGTGGAATATAGATGATTTAAGCTTCAAAGTATAAAGTATTTACATACTAAAATGTGAGGGACCTTTATTTGGCGTAAAAATGTTAAAACGAATTAAGTTTCCAAATAAACTAATATTCGTTTAGAGTAAGAATAAATAATATTAGTTTGTATATGTGACGCCCCCAAAATAGGTCTACATCACCCATCTTGAGTCGCCAAATACATTGTACAAAATTCAAATACAACTTAATTATAAAACAGTCGTGTATAATACGACTAAACATATGATGTGAGTTTTAATACAAATATTGTCATCTAGACAATATACAAACTCAACGGGGTCCTTATTACATTTATTATCATATTATTTCACAGAATAGTGAGGACTACTAATGCACCATCCAGGACCATCACTCTGTTTTCCCCGACTAGTCCATGCTACGTTCTCATTTCCTGAAGAGAACAATGAAAACAAAAGGGTGAGCTCAACTAGCCCAGTAAAAAATATTATGACTAAGATAATGCAGAACAAATTATCGTTAGCCTTCAACAGTGTTAAACTGATACAAAATAACAAACATTAAGTTTAACTGCAGCGGAACAAGCAATCTATTAGAAGAGTCAAGTAGAGAATAAAATCTACTATCTTCTATGTTTTAAAAGGTTTTTTTTATCACTTTTATCGCTGAGACTCAACTTAATAAATAATCAACATCATCAAATCATCCCTGCACTACAGGCCAAGGATATTCTTTAGTATCACGACCACGAATTATACATGCACTGCGGGCCAAAGATAATCGTTTTTTCATCAACGGTCCTGATCATGCCATAAAACAATTCATCTTTGCACCCTTGGCCGAAGAGAATTCATAGTCATAATCATACAAAAAACTGTCCATTAATGCATTACGGGCCAATGAGAACTTTTTCCACATCATTTGTAACATTACGGTCATGATTATACCGAAATAATCCCTGGTCATAATCATACCAAATCCATCTATGCACTACAGGCCACAGATAACTTTCAACATAATATAAACATGAGGATGATGACAATGACATAATAATTCAATAAAACAATTTCAAGAATTAATTTATCAGGAACCAATAACATCCAAATTGTCAACATGATACTTCTTTATGGAGTGAAAATTCAAGAATGCTCAGAAAAATATTTCCATGAAAAGATACTGGATGAAGCGCAAATATCAAGGATATTCCACTAATTTCATGGAGTATAGAAGTCAAAACTTTAACCAAATGAGTATAATAAATAATGGAATAACAAAAGAAATCACCAGGCATACGATAGACTGCACAGACAAGTTATTCCAACAGAATAATAAATAACGAAACCAGGTCATGCGTAAACGCATAGACAATATATTCCAACAGAATAATAAATAATGGAACCAGGTCATGCGTAAACGCACAGACAGGATATTCCAAAAGAATAATAAACAACGGAACTAGGTCATGCGTAAACGCACAGACAGGATGTTCGAACAAAATAATAAAGAATTGAATAATAGAAGAATTTCACCATGTATGCAGTACTTTGCATAGATAGGTTATTCCAACATAATAATAAAGAATGGAATAACAGAAGAATTTCATCAAGTATAGGGTATCCCGCGTATACAGGTTATTCCAACAGAATAATAAAGAATGGAATAACAGAAGTTCTCTTCACGAATAAGAAAGAAAGAATTCCCCTTACGAGTATAATAAATAATATCCCTTACGAGTACAACAAATAATATCTCTTACGAGTACAACAAATAATATCCCTTACAAGTTCAACAAATAATATCCCTTACCTTTGAAAAAAGAGTATTTCGACTGGTAGGGCGAGGATATACTCGAAGAAAACTTATACTATTTTTCTACGCTCAAAGCTTCTTAAACTCTAAAGAAATACGCTCAAGATTATAGAAGAAGAATTCTCTCTCTATAGTTTCAGTGAATTCGTAAGAAATAATGAAGGAATGAGCTTCTATTTATAGAAGAATGGACTGCATAGTAACTAATTCATGAACGATCCAGATTAATTTACTTTAAATGGACGGTCCAGATTTAAAACAAAATCTTTTAAATAAAATATAATATATTTTATTGATAATCTAGTAAAACGAATAACTTTATAAAAGTATTCAGTTTTATATAAAAAGATTTTACTATGCAAAATACTATGCAGGCACTATGCAACACTATGCAGGCATTATACAACACTATGTATAATAAAATATAATATATTCTATTTATAGTCTAATAAAATAAATAACTTTATAAAAGTATTCTGTTTTATATAAAAAGATTTTACTATGCAAAACACTATGCACAATAGAATATAATATATTCTATTTATAGTATAATAAAACAAATAACTTTATAAAAGTATTATATTTTATATAAAAATCTTTTCTGTTTTATTATATTAATAATACTAATAAAACAAAACTGAGTGACTTATCACGTAAGCATCAATAATCAATACCGTGTGCTACTATGCAACCACACGTATTACTGTACTTTTACTACCGAGTAGTTCAACCGTATTAACGGTAAAACTTCCGTCGTTATTTTCATAAAATAATTTTGTCGTTTTCTCAATCCGACTATAATTCCGTTGTGGGGTCCACCAATGATTGTACCGTCGTACGGATATTCTCCGACAAAAAGAATATTCCCCGACCAATCGAATATTATACAACAACTTGCATACTTTTCAAAATTTATAAATACTACCCACAACTATAACACTATCTCAAATCCACACCATAATATTAAAAAAATATTTCAAGAAAATTAAATCTTTATTCATAAAATCTGGGTTCTCACAGTATAAAACTAATAATTATTATTAATGAATAAACATGCATGTTTTGTGATATATTTAATTATCTAATATGTGTGTGCATGTAAAAATAATTATGTAGGAATTATGGAGTAACGCTTTATTAAATTTTGTGGTAATCTCCAATCAAGGCAAGTTTTTCAGTTCTGTTATTTTTGTGAATTGAATGTGGATTATGTGTTGAATTACATATCATGCTCTATGAATTGTTGAAGTCAAAATATGACTAAGTCAATTGGGTTATGGAACTCAATTTATATGTGATATGTGATAGCACATGATGTATGATGTAACTCGATAATTAGAAATGTATGCATGAATATATGCATTGCAAGAATTTATAATGCATGAATATATGCATTACACGGAATTATTGATGCATGTATGATACGCATGGTAAAGAAATTATGTTGCATGTGGTGAATATAGGGTTGTCTCCTATGTGAAACATGATGGATTGTCAAATTTGTTGGGTTGTCGAACTCAATCTTGCATAAACAAACTTTTTGCAGGTTAATGATGTTATGCAATATTACTTGTTATACGGACGATGAGTGTTGAACGACGTGCGAAATAAATACATTTTCCTGAATTAGAAATTATACAAGCTATGATTGATGGTTTTGTTGAATGTAACTGGCAGATATGTATAGTTTGAAATGTTTAACAGATAAAGAATGTTTATTCTGAAATGAGAATAAATATAATTTTGAAATAAGTGAAACATCGATAGAAAATGTATTAAGTATTGAGACATAAAGCTCTAAATACATTTACTCAGATTAAATAAATCATAAAATGAATATGATTTCAAGTATAAAGAAGAATCGTAAAGGTTGCGATTCAAGAAATGAATGACAAAAAAAATATTCACATTTTTAGCTATTGTAACATTAAATAATGTTTTAAAGCAAGAGCAAGATAGTATTAACGCACAAGATTGGGAAGAGAAATAGTCCTGATTTTGGAGTCGTTAAAAGATTAGATGATGAATGTGAATTCATAAAAAAAAAATTGGTTTTTGAATACTTGAAACTAGTGTGGGAAGACACACATTACCTGTTTGTTGAAATACAACAAAAAGATAAAAATATTATTATTATTTTTAAATTAACCCCTTCTTCTTACTCCAGTACCCTAAATTTCCTCATTAGTCTATTTAGAGTGGTTAAGGAGCCTATTTTTGATTCTCTTTGGAGAGATATGAGTGTGGTTTTCGGTGAAGTAGTCAGCCTTTAATTCTTTTGTATGAACTCTGGAGTCTGGATTATGATTGATAATATGATTGTTTGGATCTCGAAATTGCATGATTATGATTGATAATATGATTGTTTGACAAAGTATTAAATTCATTATTCAAACTAGCATGTGCACTGTACGGACTATCAACTAGTATAATATTAATTGTCTATATTGTCCTTGTATAAAAAAAGGAAAATGTTATTTATTGGGCACAAAATAGTGAGAGGACCAAAATTATATTTAATACTTGGGATAATATTAGAAACTAAGCAATTAATACCAGGGCCGACCCTGAGTTTTTAAGGGCTTAAAGCGACAAAAAAGGGTATTTTGCTAATTACTATTAAGATAGACATAAAAAAAACTAAGAACTTTTCTTGAACAAAAGAGCATAAATACAAATGAGTACCAAATATAATAACCGACTATTTCAATATTTCTAAAGCATCATTTAGATATCACATTATCACTAAGTCTGTCATTGAAATTTGGGTCTATTTCATTGGGTATTTTTTTGTAGGCCTTTAAATTTAAAGTGACGTGAACTGGACTCTTTTATTTGGGTATATATATACATAACAAAAATACATATTGGGGGCCCTAAAAATTTATTAATTTTAGTGGGCCTAAATCCCGGACACCTTGGGCTTTAGCCCAAGGCCGGTGCTAATTAATACTTGTGTAAAATTCTCAAACCACATATATTAAGAGAGAAAAAAATACTTTCGACTTATATTAAAGGACGGGACGGGTAAAGTATTGTATTGTGTATTTTAGTGTTAGAATCTAATAACGCTTCGAATATTAATGAGAATCTGAAAAAGCGGTTTATTATTTTCTAATTTCTTATTTTAGATTTGAACCAAATAAGTTTAATAAAATAAAAGAAACATATATAAAAGCTAAATTAGGGAATGTAATTTACAATATTAAATAATGATTAATTAATTTGGTTGTGTTTACTAGCTGGGAGACTATGTCCACTACATTGTAGACAAAAATAATCATTGTAAGCACTAACTTTTTAAATTATTAAATCCTAAACAAATTTTAGCTGACATATTTAATTAAATAAATTTGGCAGCAATTGCTGAGCTTCTTCTAAAAATCCAATAATTACAGTAATTTGCATATTTTAATCAAAAAATCCCAATTGGCCTATGAAAAAGGAAATTTTTTGGGTCTGAATTTACAAGATATTCACTATTTTAACCTCAAAAGAATATGTATGGCAAGTTAAAATTATATAAAGATAATTTCATTAAAAAGTCTTTCTATCTATCTAATAAAATACAAATAATTTTGAATTTCCCGTTCATTCAATAAATCATCTGGGCCGTCCAAAGTTTGGGATAAATTTCACCATCCATCTATCTAATAAAATACAATCTATCTAATTCTATCTATCTATATCTATATTCTATATATCTAATTATATCTAATAAAATACAAATTATTTTAAATTTTCCGCTCACTCAATAAATCATATAGGACGTCCAAAGTTTGGGATAAATCCCACCATCCATCTATCTAATAAAATACAAATGATTTTGAATTTCTCGCTCACTCAATAAATCATATGAGTCGTCCAAAATTTAAAATAAATCCCAACGTTCATAGTGCCGGAGGCACGGGACTGTTGCTAGTCTATACATATTAGAAGAAAAAAAAATTATTATAATTAATTAAATCTCACATAAAAATTAAATAAATTTCATACTAGAAAAAATAAACTCACACAAATATAACTTTAATTTAATTTCTAATCGTCACCCAAACGGCAAGTTGATAATTATTACTATCTTCTTAAATCTTAATCTCACAAGAAGAAAAGATAGTAATCCAGTAAACTCTTATTGACAAAGAAGTGTTAACTAAAATACAAAAGAACTTTCTTCAAACACTATTATATACTCGATCTCTTTTTTCTTGTGGGAATCTGTACTACATTATAACATTAGTATTGATATATAATTATAATTTAATAGAAAATTTTCCTAACAGAACTATTAAAAAGAAGAATTTTATGTATTACTATCATGAATTTTTAAAGTCAATTTAAGATATTTTTAAATTTAAAATTGACTTAGATTCTTTTAATTTTAATCAATACGTGCAATGATAAATATTGTAAACTATTATCTAAAATATATTATTTATTATAAGTTTTATTATTTTATAATTTTTAATAAATTATCTAAATTTTGACCTTAAAAATATTTAAAATTAAGTTTCAAAAATTAATAATATTCATATAATTTAAAACAGTCGTCATAGCCGGTTCGTTCTTAGTCCGCTGTTTCCAGTTCGCAGAAAAAGCGGACTATATATATATATCGTTGCTTCTAAGAAAAAATATCAAAGATCAAACTCCTCTCTCTCTCCAAAAATGGGAACAATGGAAGTCGAGACTCCAATGTCAGAAGCTGAGAATAAGTACGAAGAAGACGAGCTTTCACCAATTGAACAAGTCCGATTAACCGTACCCACAACCGACGACCCGAAACAACCGGTATGGACCTTCCGAATGTGGGTCCTTGGTCTGCTCTCCTGTGTCCTGCTCTCATTCCTCAACCAGTTCTTCTCTTACCGGAGGGAGCCACTCATCATAACGCAGATCACCGTCCAGGTGGCAACGCTCCCCATCGGACGGTTCATGGCTGCCGTGCTCCCAGTGACCCAGTTCAACCTCCCCGGATGCGGGTCGAAAAAGTTTTCACTGAACCCGGGTCCGTTTAACATGAAGGAACATGTGCTTATCTCCATATTTGCAAATGCTGGAAGTGCTTTTGGAAATGGGTCGGCTTATGCGGTCGGAATAGTGAATATTATAGAAGCTTTTTATGAGAGGAAAATTCATTTTATGGCTGCTTGGCTTCTCATTATCACTACCCAGGTTCTACTTTACTTACATTATTACTTGTTTAATTGAGTCCTTCTACAGGATATTTTTTTTTGACCGAATTATTGGACTTCTCAAAAAAATTATAATATTTATTTTAAATGAAATTTTTATAAAATATATTTTTTAAGTGTAATTTAGATACATATGCATGTAAAAATTTCAATTGAAATAAATACTATATATTTTTTAGAGTCGCAAGAAAAAAAAAATAAAAATGTCCAATTATTCGGTCCAATAAAAATGTCCCCTGAATTTATTGTATTTAATTTCACCCTTTTTTTATTGCAGGCATAATATAATTATTTTTTAATAAGTTCAAATATTTTGATTTGGAGACAAAGTATGTTTTACTTCATTTAAACTGATAAATTCACAACAGAAAATAATATTTTCACATGAAAAGTGTCGCTATAGATCTTAAAATTGAGTAATGTTATAAAATTGACCCACTCTATTAAATATATTATTTAATTATTACCAACTATAATTATTCAAGTAATTAGCAACTAAAAAATTGTTATAATATAAAATCGTAATATATATTATTATTTTATATTTATTTATATTCATAAAACACTGTATTTTATAAAAATTCATTTTGAAATAAATAATATACATTTTTTGAGAGTCATAATCAAAAAAAATAAATTAAAAATGTTCCATTTTCATGTCTAATAAAGTTGTCTGCGAAGGACTCATATTTTATTGTTGGGGGTTGGAATGGCCCAACAAAACTGTTATAATCTCATTTATAGTAATGATTCATGTTAACGTGAACGTCGATGTGGGCCAGGTTCTGGGATATGGATGGGCTGGGCTTCTAAGGAAATACGTAGTGGAACCGGCACACATGTGGTGGCCTAGTACCCTTGTCCAAATCTCCCTATTCCGGTATGTTTGTTTTTAAATACTAATTTCAAACCCTATAGACATAATCACGAGTTTACTATTTCTCGTTATTTGAATAATTCTTTACCATTAGTAATTTTTATTTACATGATTTTCAATACATTCTATATTTTCACATTGGAGTAGACCCTGTGATTTTTTAAAAAATAAATAAATTGTAATTATCATTATTAATAAGAAGTATTATTATGATAAAGTACCAACTAAATAATAAGGGTGGGCCCATTCTTGTGGTGGCCCCCAGAATATCCGATAAAGTCCAAATGGATTGACTATTATTCTCAGAATCTCCACTGGCCTATTGTTTTGGAGTTCTCATAAGTATGGATTTTGCTGGAATTTATTATTATTATTATTTTTTGAAAAATAAAATATTTTGTATAATGAAAAATATAGGGAATTAATTGGTCTTAAATAAAACAAATAAATTTAATCCAAAAAATATTGTATGTGGCAACCCAGCGAGTCCATTAAGGCGCAAATTTTTGGAAACCTCTACCACATCGATTTAATAAAAACTTTGAAAATACTTTAAATGAATTTATTAAGACTTAGAAAATTGTTTTTTTGGTTATTTTTCATGTAAAATTTGTTTTGTACATAACTTAGTATGTACAATAAAAAATAAATAAATGAGACCCGCCTAGGAAACATCTAGTTAGCTAAGGAAAAGCCGACACACTACCTAAGCAGCCTAGGCGCTGCCTCAGCCGCAGGGGCGGATCCAGCCACCCACAAAAATTAAAATAAATTATGAAAGTAGATACTAATGAAATATTGTTTATAACAACATTTTTCGAGGATTCATTGTTTGAATTTATAGCAATATAGCGTCGTTTCAATAACTTACCAATGTAAACAATGAGAAAGAGTGGAGTGCGGTGTGGGTAGAAGTTTAAGATTTTTGATACATTTTTAATCAAAGATTTCATATTTTAACTTAACATCCTAAAAAAATAAAAAATTGACCCTTGAGAATTCGGATACGGTGGATCCGCCCATGCTCAGCCGTCTAGGTCCGCCTACCAATATTTAAAACACTGATCAAGTGTCAATATCTATTGGAAAAGATTGTCTTTAATTTTTCGTGTGTTTGGCCATAGTTTGTTGTCACTGTGTTTCTCATTGAACTGAATTTAACAGGACACTGCATGAGAAGGGAGATGTAGAACTTAGCCAGGACAATACCAAGACCAAGCAACGAATGTCGCGGTCAAAATTCTTTGTCATTGCACTAACTTGTAGTTTCTGCTGGTACTTAGTCCCTGGTTATTTCTTTCAAACACTGCAAAGCATCTCATGGGTATGCTGGGCATTTCCCACCTCCGTGACCGCCCACCAGATTGGTTCAGGCTTGAATGGCCTAGGAATTGGAGCCTTTACGCTGGACTGGTCAGCCGTAGCTTCCTTCTTGTTCAGCCCTCTCATTAGCCCCTTCTTTGTCATTGTCAATGTCTTCTTCGGCTATTTTTTCTTTATCTACGTGGTGATTCCTGTGTCCTACTGGGGACTAAATGTGTACAATGCTAAAACATTTCCCATATTTTCGCCGCAGTTGTTCACTAAATCAGGTCAACCATATAACATAACAGCAATTGTTAATAAAAATTTCGAGTTAGATAAGGTACAGTATGCAGAGCAAGGGAGAATCAACTTGAGCACATTCTTCGCAATCACCTATGGGTTTGGGTTTGCTGCCATTGCATCTACACTAACTCATGTTGGCCTATTTTATGGAAGGTAATTTTTTATTTTTATTATTCGTCTATTCATGCTTGTAATTATACTTGTTACTTGTCAATTCCCTTGTTTATTCTTGCCTAAATTTGTCGAGTAAATCTTGGCATACTTGCAACTTACAAACAAACTCACAATTAGTGGAGGACAATTAAATATTTTATCACAATTAGTGAGTTTGTTTGTAAGTTGTTAGGATGCCAGATTTTGTCACAATATTCTGAACTCAAACTTGATATTGTATGATACACTTAACTCGAATGCTCCAGGGAGATTTATGATCGCTACAGAGCTTCGACTAAGGGGAAGGTAGATGTTCACACAAGATTAATGAGAACTTACGACGACATACCTGCATGGTGGTTTTATGTGCTTCTTGGTGTGACAATGGCGGTCTCTCTTGCGCTCACCATCTTTATGAAAGATGACATTCAGATGCCTTTCTGGGGACTTCTCTTCGCAGCTTTCCTAGCTTTCATTTTTACCCTTCCAATCAGCATAATTACTGCCACCACAAATCAGGTAATTCAAAATTTCTACATGCCTTGTCTATTTCTTCTCTAGTTATTTAAGACGCTCATGCCATAGCAAAAAGACTAGGAGAATAATAGAAACAATCATAGGAATTGAATATGCTTTGCGATCACAAGAATTCACAAAGTAGTGTAAAGAGTGATAAAAACAGCCAAAATTACTGAATAATAATGAGTCACAGTAAACAACCCCAAAACATCCTTTAAAAGGTATACTGTGTCCATTAGTTACTGTAACAGGTCTATGTTTTCGAGTGCTTATATATTCGGTTTTATATTTCATCTACAGACACCAGGTCTAAATATCATCACAGAGTATATAATGGGACTGATCTATGTTGGAAGGCCTATAGCCAATGTCTGTTTCAAGACATATGGTTATATGAGCATGACTCAGGCAATCTCCTTTCTTAGCGATTTCAAGCTGGGCCATTACATGAAGATCCCTCCAAGATCTATGTTTTTAGTTCAGGTATGTTCCTGTTTTCTTTCAACAAAAGTGAAATGTAAATGTTCCTCCAAGACTCATCCAATGCTGAAATTGCAAATGACCCACATTTGTTAAAAAGTAATGTGTACAACCCAGTGTTACCGAGAACGCAATTTGTTTTGGTTCGAGTAACAAGTAGGGGTACACTCTATACTCTACATAAGTTAAAATGCAATGTAGGTAGCTTTATACGAGTGATTATATATACTTAGAAATTCTCTTAGAATCTAAATGCAATAAAACTAAGTTTTATATAATATTTTTAGTTAATTCAACTAGTCTATTGTACTATAAATAATTTAGTACAATTGTGCTATTTGAGCATCCAATACTAAGTCAAAATATTTACATGTACGCAACAATAGGTAAAACGACATAAAAATATTTTGGTACACTAAATTTAGAATATCGGGGAATGCAATTATCAATATGACTCGCTAGGTCAATAAGAGTATCTAGGAATTCTGATACAACCATTCAAAGAATCTCTCCTATCTATAGCTAGGAATTCTGAATTACTCTTAATAAGATGATCAGCACATGTTTGCATATAGATGTTTCCAAAATTTTCTCAATAAACAAGTAGTAAGTTGACTAATTAGCTGCCCCCTTGAAGCCACAAGTTACAGTAGAAATCCCCTGAAGCAGGGTTGCGAGTAATTACTTGTGATACCCCTAATACTGGTATGGAAAGGCCTGACCGGACTGGGGTGAGGAAAAAGCCACATAATAACCAAAAAAAGAAAAATAATAAGAAATTGACTTTGATTTCATAATTAACATCTCCTCCTAATCTGATTCAATTCTTAACTAATTTAATGTTCACAAACGCATCCCAGTTTATTGGAACCATAATAGCAGGAACAGTTAACCTGAGTGTAGCATGGTGGCTTCTCCATTCAATTGACCACATCTGCAACCCAGACAAGCTTCCATCAAACAGCCCCTGGATATGCCCCTATGACCGTGTCTTCTTCGACGCCTCTGTCATCTGGGGTTTGGTGGGACCGAGGCGAATCTTCGGCCCTTATGGCAACTATGGAGCCCTTAACTGGTTTTTCCTAGGTGGAATGTTGGGACCCTTTGTCATATGGCTCTTTCACAAGGCATTCCCCAAGCAATCCTGGATCCCCCTCATTAACCTTCCGGTTCTCCTAGGCGCAACTGCTGCTATGCCTCCAGCTACCGCATTGAACTATAATTCTTGGATACTAGTCGGAACTATTTTCAACTTCTTTGTGTTTAGATACCGGAAAAAGTGGTGGCAGAGGTATAATTATATTCTTTCAGCCGCTCTTGATGCCGGGGTTGCTTTTATGGCAGTTCTGCTTTACTTCACTGTGAATATGGAGGACAGAAACATATCTTGGTGGGGAACTAATGACCCTGAGCATTGTGATTTGGCAATTTGCCCCACCGCCAAGGGTATATCGGTAGACCACTGCCCTACGTTTTGATATCGATAAGGTAATGCTAGGCATCTCAAATACACACGTCGTGTTCAACATCATGGTGGGTTCTAAGCAATTACTACACACCTATGTATTGATGATGTGCATTTGAGACCCCTGGCCTGTCATTACCCATCTGAAAATCGCATTATTGGCTTTTGCTCAAGGTTGAAACTCATTACAAAAGTTGTCTAGATTTGCTTTTCAAGAAGATGGTTCTATTATATTCTATATATATATATATATATATATATATATATATATATATATATATATATATATACAGTTGTTTAGGCCATGATTTCAATAGCTGTGCTATGTTATATTATGTGTTGTTTCTTTTCAGTTGTGATATTTTTGTATCAAATAATTAAACATTGGCTTAATTTGTACAACGAAAAAGAATTTATATGTGTATAATAACTTTAGAGACATAATTACTTGAGTGAAATGCTTTTAGATAATAAAGATATAAAGATAAGGGCACTAAACAAAAAATCCACACTTATGGATGCAATTTTTTCCAAACATGGTATAGCAATTAGCAAGTAGTTGCATTCATTGCATTGGGATACAAATCAATATATCCTGATGTAGCCGAATTAAACAACTCTCTGCAAAGTATGATCTATAACAAATTTACATCATCATATCAATACACACACACACACGTGTGTGTATAATTAACATATACAAATACTTATATTGGTTTTTCTAATTATAAATATAAATTCACTAATTTATCTAGGCTACATTTGTTTGTAAAAATGATAAGTGGGGTAGGATTATTTGCACTGATTTATTATTACGTCTGATTATTTTGTCCCATGATTAGTCCGTTATTCAATCTCATGTATACTATGTTTTAATTGTCATTTCTAAAGTCATTTTATGGATGATTAATATATATAGGAAATTATTAAATCCACAACAAAAAAAATGTAATTTTCAAAATAAAAGTGTCGCTATAGATCTTATAGCGAGAGTTTTTACGGTCGCTATGCATCTACAATAACATTTTTTATTGTGAAAATAACAAAAAGTGTTGTGAATTTAACAATTATCTTAATATAATCTCAAGTAAAAAAGTAGTATTTATATATCCCCTTGAGGTATCAAGTGATTTTAGAAATAATCATAAACAGTCTATGTATTACATAACAAACTAATCATGAAATACAATAGTCCAAATTATGTTAGATAATAAATTTGTACAAATAATTGCATCTCACCTATCATTTTTGCAAACAAAATAACCCTAGTGTATATGCATGCAAGCATGCAAGCATTAGTTAGTTAGAAAGAAAAAAAATGAAACTTTCTTCTTATTTATATTTGGAAAATAATTTATATGTTTTACAGGGGCAGATCCACCCTTGGGCCAACTATGGCAATTGCGATAGCAGGAAAATAAGTGAAAAAGCAGGATCCCGTGCCCTTCGCTTGAGCCGGAGCCGGAGCCGGAGCCCGACAGCAGGAGTTGCGGGAAATAAGATGTTTAAGTCCAAACTTAATAAAATTCTTCTCCAATATATGTTCAGTGTCATAAATATTGTATTTGTTCCATAATAAGAGTTTTGTTTATAAATATTAAGAATTTATTTTTCATTTCATATAATTATCTCTAAAATAATGAGTACTTTGTTTGGTTGCGATAAAATATGATGATGACATTTAATGCTAAAATTACAAAATAATATTCTTATTTTAGAAATAAAAATTGAAAAATAAGATTTTTACTCTGGAACAAAAACAGTATAATAAGTGTAACCACTTCAAGTTAAAACAACAAGAAGATATATATGCCTCTTAAGAAAAAAGAAAAAAAGACACTTTTTATTTATTTATTTATTTTAGAAAATTGAAGTTTCTAAAGATATTATAAGATATATTCCATCATGAAATTCTTTTGACATTTGTCAATAAAAGAAAAAAAAAATATGTATTTAAGAAGGTAAGCAGCTCAAGGTCATTTTGATTTGTCAACACTATTAAACACATCACTCTTGAAAATTCTACTTATTAATATTTTGATATGGCTAATCATAATTTATAGTCACTCACACGTACATTCCTATTTTATTCTTTCATATTTCATATATTTATATATCAATATATGTTCATATTTAATATTCACTCGTATTTCATGTATTTGTATACGTATATCTTTAATATCGATAAAAAAATATTTTCTCATATCTCATGTATCCATCTGTATTTAATATCGATAAAAATTTACAGTCCAAGCTTATCCTTGAAGTGTTTTTTTGGATCCGAGCCTGTCTTTGACTGAAGCCCTAATTTACGCAGTGGGATTGACCGAATATATCACCTCGTCTGAAATCGTATTTACCTTACTCGTCAGTACTCCTACTGAACTTGGGTCCAAACATATCCTTCCTTTGGGTCCGAGTCTGTCTTTGATTGAACCCTTAATTTGCAAAGTGGGATTGACCGAATATATCTCCTTATCTAAAATTGTGTTGACCTTACTCGTCATAACTCCTAATGAATATGTGGATGATTAAAAAATTAAGTAGAACTAAAGGGTACATCAAAACGTGTGAATTAGGATATACTTGTGACGCCCCCAAAATAGGTATACATCATCCATTTTGAGTCGTCAAATATATGATACAGAATTTAAATACAAACTTAATTATACAACAATCGTGTAAAATATGACTAAACATATGTTGTGAGTTTTAATACAAATATTGTCATCTAGACAATATACAAACTCAATGAGGTCCTCATTACATTTATTAACACACTATTTCATAGAATAGTGAGGACTACTAATGCACCATCTAGGACCATCACTCTGTTCCCCGACTAGTCCATGCTACGTTCTCATTTTCTGAAGAGAATAATAAAAGTAAAAGGGTGAGCTCAACTAGCCCAGTAAGAAATATTATGACTAAGATAATGCAGAATAAATTATCATTAGCCTTCAACAGTATTAAACTGATAAAATATAACAAACATCAAGTTTAACTGCAGCGGAACAAACAATCTATTAGAAGAGTCAAGTAGAGAATAAAATTTATTATCTTCTATGATTTAAAAGGTTTTTCATTACTTTTATCGCTGAGACTCAGCTTAATAAATAATCTACATCATCCCTGCACTACGACCAAAGATATTCATTAGTATCATGACCACAAATTATACATGCACTACGGGCCAAGGATATTCATGTATTCATCAATGGTCATGATCATGCCAACAACTGTCCATCAATGCACTAAGGACCAATGAGAACTTTTTCCACATCATTTATAACATTACGATCATGATTATACCGAATAATCCCTGGTCATAATCATACCAAGTCCATCTATGCACTACAGGCCACAGATGACTTTCAACATAATATAAATATGAGGATGATGACAAGGATATAAGAATTCAATAAAACAAGTTCAAGAATTAATTTATCCAGGAACTAATAACGTCCAAATTGTCAACATGATACTTCTTTGTGGAGTAAAATTCAAGAATGCTCAGAAGAATATTTCTATGAAAAGATACTGAATGAAGCGCAAATATCAAGGATATTCCACTAATTTCATGGAGTATAGAAGTCAAAACTTTAACCAACTGAGTATAATAAAGAATGAAATAACAAAAGAAATCATCAGGCATGCGATAGACCGCACAGATAGGTTATTCCAACAGAATAATAAATAACGGAACCAGGTCATGCGTAAACACACAGACAAGATATTTCAACAAAATAATAATTAACGGAACCAGGTTATGCGTAAAGCACAGACAGGATGTTCCAACAGAATAATAAAAAATGGAATAACAGAAGAATTTTACCAAGTATAGGGTAGCCCGCGTATACAGGTTATTCCAACAGAATAATAAAGAATGGAATAACAGAAGTTCTCTTCATGAATAAGAAAGAAAGAATACCCCTTACGAGTACAACAAATAATATCCCTTACCGTAAAAGAATAGTATTCCGACTGGTAGGGCGATGATATTCTTGAAGAAAACTTACACTATGCTCAAAGCTTCTTAAAACTCTAAAGAAATACGCTCAAGATTATAGAAGAATTCTTTGAACTTCTGGTATGGTTTTCAATTCTAACTAAGCATCCTATTTATAGGAAAATAGAAAGGATACTATGCTGCACTATACAATAAAATATAATATATTCTAAATATATATATATATATTATTTAAAATCTAATAAAACAAATAACTTTATAAAAGTATTCTGTTTTATATAAAAAGATTTTACTATGCAAAATACTATGCAGGCACTATACGACACTATGCAGGCACTATGCAATACTATGCATAATAAAATATAATATATTCTAATTATTTTCTAATTAAACAAATAACTTTATAAAAGTATTCTGTTTTATATAAAAAAATTTACTATGCAAAACACTATGCATAATAGAATATTATATATTCTATTTATAGTCTAATAAAACGAATAACTTTATAAAAGTATTCTATTTTATATAAAAAGCTTTTCTGTTTTATTACATTAATAATACTAATAAAACAAAACTCATCATCATTATTATAATTCACAATATTAATCGACCAGGTCGTTCTCAGGAAAGAGATGGCTTTCCAATAAGGATTTCTCCCCATTGGCGCGCAATTAGGTGACCAAACCTCTCCTTGACAGAACTTCTAGTCATCGTTAATATTGCAAATAATAATATTAATAACTTTGTCATTTCAATTATTGATTATAAAATATTGACAATAATTGAATTAAATAACGTGAGATACTATGCAGCAATTACTGTAACAATAATTGAACAAAACTGAGTGACTTCTCATGTAAGCATCAATAATTAATACCGTGTGCTACTGTATAACTACGTGTATTACTATACTTTTAACACCGGGTGTTTCAACAGTTAACGGTAAAACTTCCGCCGTTATTTTCATAAAGTATTTTTGTCATTTTCTCAATCCGACAATAATTCCGTTGTGGGGTCCACCAATGATTGTGCCATTGTACGAATATTCCCTGTTAAAACGAATATTTCCCGACCAATCAAATATTATATAACAACTTGCGTACTTTGCAAAATTTATAAATATTTCCCACAACTATAACATTATATCAAATTCATTCAATAATATTCAAAAATGATATTTATAGAAAATTCATCTTTATTTATAAAAGTTGGAGTCTTACAATAGTCATATGTATTTATAGTTAATCGCACCTCCTTATTTCCCTATTCCCGATTTAGAATATGTTACTCCCTTCGTTCCTATATAAAAGATTGTCGTTTTAGAAGAAAAAATGTGTTCTAAAATTTAAGATGTGATGCATATTTAAGAAGGTAAGCAGCTCAAGGTCATTTTGATTTGTCAACACTATTAAACACATCACTCTTGAAAATTCTACTTATTAATATTTTGATATGGCTAATCATAATTTATAGTCACTCACACGTATATTCCTATTTTATTCTTTCATATTTCATATATTTATATATCAATATATGTTCATATTTAATATTCACTCGTATTTCATGTATTTGTATACGTATATCTTTAATATCGATAAAAAAATATTTTCTCATATCTCATGTATCCATCTGTATTTAATATCGATAAAAATTTACAGTCCAAGCTTATCCTTGAAGTGTTTTTTTGGATCCGAGCCTGTCTTTGACTGAAGCCCTAATTTACGCAGTGGGATTGACCGAATATATCACCTCGTCTGAAATCGTATTTACCTTACTCGTCAGTACTCCTACTGAACTTGGGTCCAAACATATCCTTCCTTTGGGTCCGAGTCTGTCTTTGATTGAACCCTTAATTTGCAAAGTGGGATTGACCGAATATATCTCCTGATCTAAAATTGTGTTGACCTTACTCGTCATAACTCTAATGAATATGTGGGTGATTAAAAAATTAAGTAGAACTAAAGGGTACATCAAAACGTGTGAATTAGGATATACTTGTGACGCCCTCAAAATAGGTATACATCACCCATTTTAAGTCGTCAAATACATGATACAGAATTTAAATACAAACTTAATTATACAACAATCGTGTAAAATATGACTAAACATATGCTGTGAGTTTTAATACAAATATTGTCATCTAGACAATATACAAACTCAATGGGGTCCTCATTACATTTATTAACACACTATTTCACAGAATAGTGAGGACTACTAATGCACCATCTAGGACCATCACTCTGTTCTCCGACTAGTCCATGCTACGTTCTCATTTCCTGAAGAGAATAATAAAAGTAAAAAGGTGAGCTCAACTAGCCCAGTAAGAAATATTATGACTAAGATAATGCAGAATAAATTATCATTAGCCTTCAACAGTGTTAAACTGATAAAATATAACAAACATTAAGTTTAACTGCAGCGGAACAAGAAATTTATTAGAAGAGTCAAGTAAAGAATAAAATTTATTATCTTCTATGATTTAAAAGGTTTTTCATTACTTTTATCGCTGAGACTCAACTTAATAAATAATCCACATCATCCCTGCACTACGGCCAAGGATATTCATTAGTATCACGACCACAAATTATCCATGCACTACGGGCCAAGAATATTCATGTATTAATCAATGGTCATAATCATGCCAACAACTGTCCATCAATGCACTACGGGCCAATGTGAACTTTTTCCACATCATTTATAACATTGCGATCATGATTACATCGAATAATCCCTGATCATAATCATACCAAGTCCATCTATGCACTACAGGCCACAGATGACTTTCAACATAATATAAATATGAGGATGATGACAAGGATATAAGAATTCAATAAAACAAGTTCAAGAATTAATTTATCCAGGAACTAATAACGTCCAAATTGTCAACATGATACTTCTTTGTGGAGTAAAATTCAAGAATGCTTAGAAGAATATTTCTATGAAAAGATACTGGATGAAGCGCAAATATCAAGGATATTCCACTAATTTCATGGAGTATAAAAGTCAAAACTTTAACCAACTGAGTATAATAAAGAATGGAATAACAAAAGAAATCATCAGGCATGCGATAGACCGCACAGATAGGTTATTCCAACAGAATAATAAATAACGGAACCAGGTCATGCGTAAACACACAGAAATGATATTTCAACAGAATAATAATTAACGGAACCAGGTTATGCGTAAAGCACAGACAGGATGTTCCAACAGAATAATAAAAAATGGAATAACAAAAGAAATTTTACCAAGTATAGGGTAGCCCGCGTATACAGGTTATTCCAAAGAAATAATAAAGAATAGAATAACAGAAGTTCTCTTCATGAATAGAAAGAAAGAATACCCCTTACGAGTACAACAAATAATATCCCTTACCGTAAAAGAATAGTATTCCGACTGGTAGGGCGAGGATATTCTTGAAGAAAACTTACACTATGCTCAAAGCTTCTTAAAACTCTAAAGAAATACGCTCAAGATTATAGAAGAATTCTTTGAACTTCTGGTGTGGTTTTCAATTCTAACTAAGCATCCTATTTATAGGAAAATAGAAAGGATACTATGCTGCACTATACAATAAAATATAATATATTCTAAATATATTTATATATATATATATTATTTAAAATCTAATAAAACAAATAACTTTATAAAAGTATTCTGTTTTATATAAAAAAGATTTTACTATGCAAAAATACTATGCAGGCACTATGCAATACTATACATAATAAAATATAATATATTCTAATTATTTTCTAATTAAACAAATAACTTTATAAAAGTATTCCTGTTTTATATAAAAAAATTTACTATGCAAAACACTATGCATAATAGAATATTATATATTCTATTTATAGTCTAATAAAATGAATAACTTTATAAAAGTATTCTATTTTATATAAAAAGCTTTTTCTGTTTTATTACATTAATAATACTAATAAAACAAAACTCATCATCATTATTATAATTCACAATATTAATCGACCAGGTCGTTCTCAGGAAAGAGGGGGCTTTCCAATAAGGATTTTCTCCCCATATGGCGCGCAATTAGGTGACCAAACCTCTCCCTTGACAGAACTTCTAGTCATCGTAATATTGCAAATAATAATATTAATAACTTTGTCATTTCAATTATTGATTATAAAATATTGACAAGAATTGAATTAAATAACGTGAGATACTATGCTGAGCAATTTACGCTAACAATTAAGTGAACAAAACTGAGTGACTTCCTCATGTAATGTCATCATAATTAATACCGTGTGCTACTGTATAACTACGTGTATTACTATACTTTTAACACCGGGTGTTTCAACAGTTAACGGTAAAACTTCCGCCGTTATTTTCATAAAGTATTTTTGTCATTTTCTCAATCCGACAATAATTCCGTTGTGGGGTCCACCAATGATTGTG
>JAINUV010000099.1:0-10681 GCA_020205505.1 Panax japonicus | reverse complement strand
CTCACTACTTTTTGTGACTTGATCCTCGTACTACTAATTTTCTGCTCCATTGGTTTCCCCTGATACAGATCAAAAAGAACTATTAGACTTTATTTAATTATAACCAATACTTACTACTAAAAATTTAATTACTATAAAAATAATAAACAAATTAATTAAAGCAAAAAGAATTAGACACAACGAAAGGGAAATGATAGACTATAGACACTGAAGAATTAACCAACATGGAGAGAGAGATTTGATGGGGTGTCTCCCATCAAGCGCTCGGTTTATAGTCCGTTAGTTGTACTCTATTTCTTAACACCGCTATATAATTCCCCTACGATAAGTTAGGAATCCTCCATCTATTAGATTTACACTGAGTGTAGGTAGGTTTCCCATCTTACTAATCTGTGAATTGAAACAACCTAGCATAATTCCTGTACATGATATTCCCATTTCCATTGCATTTCCAGGTGCTTCTCCCATTGTATCTGTGAATAGATTTTTTTATTGAGGCATGAAAGATACCTCAGCTCACCATGGTTTGTAAGAGGCCTCATAGTCGCAGAAATTCTTGCTTTGGATGTGACTACCAAGGGGACATGGGTGTGCAAAGTTCACTGAATTTTTCAACTCTAACTGAGAAGGCACTTGGGGTATTATACAAATCAGCTCATGATCATCATTTTCCGTACCCCCAGTTGTCTCCTCAATGTCCACTCCTTTTAGTTCATTCAGTGGCATGTACACTTTTGGTTCTCCATCAGTATCATCGTCCATGTCATAGCACCAATTGTTTGGAGGGCGATTGTTCAAAGCTTGAACATTTGATCCATCTGATTCTGAAGATTTCGAACTGACCTCTTGCTCAATCATCTTCTCCTCAGTTGATGCTACAAATATGAACCACATATCCTTCAATCTTGAATTATCTTGTTCACTTTTGAAATCCATGTATTGAGGACCATTCATTTAGGAGTTAATGAGTTATTTCATCTATCTGTTAAGATTTTAGCTTGCTAACTATTGACTTATCATCATCTCTTCATTGTCTGGTATGCTTTTTGGCATGAATTCCTTCAACCTTGAATTTTCTTCTTGTTGCATTGGAGGTGGATAAGAGAAATCTGATGGATATGTTGGACTTGGGACATAGTATTGTTCTTGATAGTTATAACACCATTCAGAATCTGGGTGATACCCCTAACCTTGATGATAACTGTGATAAATATAGTTGTTGTGGTAATCACCCCCAAACTGTACTTGTCCTACACTGATGTTGCACTTATAACTTGGATGCTCGCTAAAACAATATTCACATGTAACTGCTATCTCTCGAGTACGTTGGGCTGCAAGAACATCAAATCTCTCTGAAAGTGTTGCAATGTGTTGACAATGTAGAAAATACATTGAGTCTTTCAGTTCTTGTGTTCCTTGGTTGAGTTGAGTATATTTGCATAAGGCCATTGATAAGTAAAGTCACCCATGGTACCTGAAAAGAGAGAAATATAAGAAGATAATTAAAACAAAATAAAAATGTTTAAATTAAGACCAAATTGATTGAAATTAATGTTTGCAAAAATTTATTAAGATAACTCCCTGACAACGGCGCCAAAAACTTGTTGGTTATTTTACCGATCAATATATGCGTGCAAGTATACACGGTAAACAAGTAATAAAGACATTAAGTAAAGTTTCGTTCCCACAGAGAATTAACTATAAGTTTTCCAAGCACTAGCCCATAACCATTGTCAGTCTTATTTAAATGAATGATATTATATTTTATATTTAAACTACGAAATTAAATAAACCTAACTATTTCTAGAGTGAGACTAGATAATGAATACCTGAGATCACAATTTCATCTATTCACTCATTCAATCCACACATTTCATGTTAAGCCAAACTAATTATACCGGATTGTTAGTCGAGGAACACGAAAGTAAAGTATAGCCATCTCTCAATGCACCATACCCATATCACATATAATCCACAGTTGATAGAATACACATGAACACCCACATTACCTAAATCACTATATGTCTATGTGGTTTATAAATAATTAGGGTTTAATCCCAAGTTCCTCAATTGACTACGAATGGTGCTTCGGTATGTGTCTATCCTAAGCACAAATCATACATCCCAACACATTATAGAATATACAATCATAGGCTAATAAGATCTGATCTAAACACATACTTCGTTTCTCAAGTTCATATGGATTATCACAGTAATTGATGTCCAATAAATTAAGCAAGTAAGCGTGAATCTTAATAGATAAACCCATAGCAATCAATAAGACTTTCAATGAAACATATCAGAAATAACTAATCCATAGAATCCATTATAATCTCATAATAGAATTTAAATCATAATTGAATTAACGTTATCATCCACATATTGAATAAACATCATAAAATAAATTAAGAATCAAAGAGAGAGCAAGAGTAGAGAATTTGAATATGTTTTCCTGATCCAAGATTGCATTTCTAATGCTTTCCAATTGTTTTAAGTCTCCAAACTAATCAAATCTAGAAAGTATCTACACCAATCTACTTTATTCTATTATCGAAATTAAATAGAGAAAGAAACAATAGCTCCGTGATCTCCCAAGGGGTGGAATACATTTTTCATACTATTAATAAGTTTTTTTATTAAGAGTCCCAGTCGTAGCATTCCTCTCCAAGCCTTCAACCTGTTAGATCGCACAAGTTAAAGTCAACTGCTGATTTAAGACAGGCGCAGCTGCGCGGTGAATAGCCTTGCATAGGGCGCAGCTGCGCTGTGCTAGTTCGGGGTAGTCTGTCGGTCTTGCGTAGCTGCGCCGTGTCATAGGCCAAGTTGGATGCAGCTGCGCCGTGCATCAGCTGGGCCTGGATTGTTCTGCTGCACTCTGCTACTGCCTTTTAAACTCAAAGTACTTCACTCCAAGACTTCATTCCAACATCTGGCAACATGCTTAACTCCATTTTCCTTTCCATCATCAATCCATCATAGCTATGAACACAACTTAACTCAATAACATCAAGGAGTTCCCAATACTAAGACTGCAAAATAAAGCACAAAAGCATAAAAATCTATACAATAACATGAGTTTAAGCACAAATTGAAGTTAGTTAATATCTAAATAAGTGGTTATAAAAACCACTTATCAAGCACCCTTCAATTGATCAAACACGTCATCTATTCTTGGCAATAGGTATTTTTTTAATAGTGACCTTATTTAATTCCCTATAATCAATGCAAAGACGAATTGACCCATCCTTCTTCTTCATGAATAACACCGGCGCTCCCCACGATGATACGCTTGGCTAAATGTACTTCTTATCTAACAGTTCTTGCAGTTGCACCATTAGTTCCTTCATCTTCACTGGAGCCATTCTGTATCGGGCCTTTGTTATTGGAGCGGTTCCTGGCGCTAAGTCAATCACGAATTCGATCTCTCGGCTAGGTAGAAGTCCTGGAAAATCTTCCGAAAACACATCTATAAATTCCCTAACCACTGGTATTTACTCCAGTTTTACACCCTTCTCCTTTTGAGTATCAACTATGTAGGCTAAGTACCCTACACAGCTCTGACTTAACAATTTCTTGGCTAGCATAATCGTTAGACACCTCATTTGTCTAGGTGATGTACTACCATGAAAAACTACATTTGACTGAGTCATAAGGTTTACACATTTCTTTTGGCAGTTAATTATCGCTCCATAATTGAATAGCCAATCCATTCCCAATATAACATCGAAATCTCCTATTATTATCGGGATTAAATCTACTGTCATAACATTCCCCTTAATGTTCACCTTATAATTCTTGTATATGGACCTAACCAGAATTACCTCCTTATTCACAACTTCTATGTTTAAAGGGAATTTCAACTCTTCACTAAGTATTTCTAACATCTTAGAAAATTTATCAAATATAAACGAGCAAGTAGCACTCGAATCAAATATTACATATGCATTTATATCATTGATTTGGATGATACTTAACACGACATATTTTGATTTCACCGCGTCCTACACCATCATGTTGAAGGTTCTTGCTGTATGATTATTTATTGACGTTGGTCCAACAATAGTTAGTGTACCTCCATTAGCATTTCCCTTGCTTCCATTTGCCTCACCAAATCTCTTTTTAGGCATTCACAAACAAAGTGATCCTTGAACCCGCACGTGAAGCAAACGCTCTTCTTAGATTAAGTGCAATTTAGGGCGATGTGACCCTCTTGGCAACGGTTGAAGCATACTCGCTTCCCCATCAAGCACACACCCTTATGAAACTTCCCGCATGTAGCACATGCTTCGAACTTCTTCTTTTGATGGTATCCTTGCTGATTTCCAGCTCCCACATTTACATTCTACTTCCTCTTCAAATTGTTGTTGCCATTTCCACCGTTACCACCACCACCATTCTTAACTTCACCTTCACTCTTCATTTTCCCTCTGCTCTTGGTTGTGTTTTGTTATAGCCTCGCCTCCACTCTCAGCGAGAATTGATTTCTCCATTACCGCTACAAATGTCTTCAGCTGGAACAGGGAGACCCTACTGTACAGCCAGGGCTTCAGTCCTTGTTCAAGCCTCTTCGCCTTGCGTTCATCTATGCTGATTTGATATGGTGCAAGCCTCGCCAACTTGTTGAATCTTGCGACATACTCAGACACCGACATCGTTCCCTACTTCAGTTCCAAAAATTGCAAAAGAATATTTCCTTGAACCTTTCCCAAGACATTACCCATTGACCTCCTTAGGTTTTATTGGCTTGCCAGCAAATAACCTAGCCTCTGCTTTTAACATGAATGTTGCAAAAGCAGTCTTCTGATTCTCCTCTACCCTAGCAACATCAAAAACTTTCTCTATTTCCATGCATCCAGGTTTATGCTTCAACCAGATTCATGGACCCAAGGAATTCTGGTACTCTAACAATGATAATCAGAAACTGGAATCCAAAATATGTATATATATAACTGAGGGTCATAAGACCATGAACTATGTCCAGAATTGCAAGTAATCTTTCAACTTCAACTTTAACAGTCATAAGACTATAAGGATCTCCTCGTACTTAGGGGGATCAGCCCTTCGTACAATGTATTGTGCCAAACATTTCAACGCTAAGCGTAAATTATCCCCTAGTAATAATAGGGTTGTTCATCTCAGTATTTAGAGTACAAGTCTGCACCAAAGAAAGTTTGGTTTGAATAAGCTTTCAAAGGTAATTTGAAGTTTAACGAACATCAACTAGATGACTAGTTGAATCAATAATGTTTGATAACACAACAGTTGATTAATAATAACATAATATGGAACAATGAATAAGTGTAATCGAACTAACTATATCTTGAACTCATGCTTAGAAACAACTACAAAGCATAAGTATTGAATGACAATAAACCTTGCTAGAATAAAATTAAGCTAGGACTATGAATTATTGAAAATACATTAAGTAATAGCAAGATGAAGATAAAGCTTGCTCATTATGAGAATAGCTTGTGTTAAGTAAATGAACTAAGATAATTCAACATTAGAAATTAGAATTCAAGAAAATTTCTTTCATAGTACATGAAGGACAATAAAGAAACTTGTTTAACAATAAATAAGTTAGAATACATCAATAAATAATGGAATTCAAAACTTGTTCGAATAGATCTTAAGTCATAGCTAGATTGTTCAAATAATGATTCAAATACAAGAATTCGATTAATGAAAGTTTAAAGTAAGAAACTTGCTCAACGTAAATATAGAGTTAGAAAACTTGCTCAATGTAAAAAGAGGAGTGTAGAAACTTGCCTCGAGCGTAAGCTATAATATTACACTCACGTTCACCTACACATAGGTTTAGAACCACAATACCTATTAGATATGCTAACATTCACTTTCCAATATAACATGCATTTCTAGCTAAACTTGTTATGTTAATAGAAGTCTTATGCTACCATTCAAATATCAAAAAATTTCCAGGGTGTTAACCTTCACAACACCTGTTTACTATTCATCATGCTTAATAAATCACAACATACCATTTTCATAGTTTACTAATCATTTAAAAACTTTGAATTACTAATCACATCATACAACTCTATTTTAACCTTGTTGTACGTGTTAGACATCATTAGTAGAATGTATAATGGTATATCATAGTCCTGCAGTAGCAGCAAACTTCAGTATCTTAGGACAGGGTATGGCGCAGCTGCGCCATACACAAGCCTGGGACAGGCGCAGCTGCGCCATTTTTTTGCCTTTGCACCAGCGCAGCTGCACCAGTGTATAGACAGAGGCAGAGATGTCTGATGAATAGTAAACGACTTTTGCCCAACAAACAAAAAATTCACCCACTAAATAGTAATACATACAACAATGTCCTACAAGAACCAAGGAGTTGTAATCCCGAGTGCCTATTACGCGTGGCAGCACACTAGAAAAGAATTTGAAACTTAAAGACCATGGGCATGGTCCCCTCTTCTTGACATCGTACAACCTCTAATCCCATGTCATATGGCGTAACTCTCGACACAAACGGTCCGAAGAAGGTCTTATATACCTCGTTCGGATGCTCAGATTAATGTTCTGCAAGTTCGAACGGACATTACAGTGCACAAGTGCACGTACTTTAAGACGACGGAACCTGCGGAGCCCGGGGCAACCCCGAGCAGCCGCAGGTGCAACTATGGCTACCACAGGTACACCTGCGGCTCCCCCTCTATAAATAGAGGGCTTGGGTGGCTAATTTGAGGAACAAAAGAGGAGGTGAGGAGCCCCTGTCCAATTTGCTCTGTACACACCCCATATTGAGTGTTTCACATTTTAAACATTTGTTAGCTCAGATATAACTATATTTTTACCTGTGGGAGCTAAGTGTTTATCCATATAGAGTCCATAGAAGCCTGCATTGGCAGTCCACTGTAAGCCTTCTCACACTCTATAAAGCCTTTCTCTTCATTTTTTGCACACACTAGTCTACACATTAGAGTCGTGTTATGTGTGGTAAGGCCCGGACTTCGGTCCGGGGTTTTCATTTATGTCTGTATATATATATATATATACTTATATATGTATATATTGTATATATGGCTAATATTATCTTGTTATGCCTCGATTGAGCCTAGACTTAGTCTGGAGTGTTTACCTTGCTTATATATATACTTATTTATATAACTGTCGTCAGACATATCTGATGAGCCTGGATTTTACATCCGGAGCGTTTAATTGCTTTTATATATATATATATACATATTATCTTATATATATAATTGTTGTCGGACATATCCGATGAGCCTGGATTTTAGATCCGGTGCGTTTATTGCTTATATATATATATATTATATAGATATATATAGATATTTCTGTTAGGCCTGAATTTACTTCGAGGCCTTTTACTACTTTATTTATATTTAGTCCCGCCTGAAGTTTACTTTGGTGGCGGTTGATCATCTTTACCGGCTTTTCTTTACATTATGTCCCGTCTGGAATTTTCTTCGTGGCGGTTGATTCGCATTTACTACTTTATTACTTTTCTGATCCCCATGGAGTGCTTCGTGGTGGTTTGATCATGTCCATATATATATATTTACCGCATTTATATATTTACATTTTTGATCCCCATGGAGTTGCTTCGTGTGTGGTTGATCATGTCTGTATATATATATATATAATATATATATATATAATTATATATTTACAACTTTTATACATATAACTGCTTACCTGCTTTACATAATAAACTGTGGTATCATGTGAGCCTAGGAATCATGTAATCGGAGATTCTTTTATTGAATCTAGATTCGGTTCCCGTGATGGATATTTTCAGGTGTAAGCAGCTTGTGCATTATTTATAGTGTCTGAATTTCCTTGGATGGATGTCATGCCCATGAGGAGTTTGGCACTGCTGTAATATTAGTTTTTCTCGAAGATACCACTCGCACCCTCGAAAATAAAAGCAAACAGCCGAACATCTAAGTAATAAAATGGAAGTATCAAAGAGGCTTCAATTACTATTGAGCATAGTGTTTGAAAAATCTCTTTTACAAAAACCTCATTGCTATATATTGTTTTAAAATTGAAATTCTCTGAATATAGGTAAGAACGAGGCATAACACTACTTCCAAATAATTTCACTTTGATCCACATACACACACACTTTCATATAACATGTTCTTAAAAAGTGGCGGGTCAGCGTGGCAACACGAATGGAGGGGGTACCTAACACCTTCCCTCCGCATAATCAAGGCCCCCAACCCAAATGAATCTTGTTTTCACAAACCCATTTAGCAGTGTTACATCACTGAGTCAATGTGCAAACCTTTTCCGGTTGCGTTGGTGCAACCAGTTAAAAACACCAACTGGTGACTCTTAAAGTCAAATCGTCGACATTACACATGTCGGACCTTTTTCCACTTGTTTTTTTCAAAGAAATCTCACATAACATGAGAACACCAAGAACAAGTACAGAAAGGGACAACTAAAAAATCCTGATGTCGACAGGGTGGCGACTCTCTGCTGGGGATTCCCAGTAAGAGGGCTTAAGCTGCTATTACAAGCTTTTTAAAACTGTTATATGCTTGTGTGTGAATGTTGTATTTACATTTATATGAATGTGTACGATTGTATTTTACTTACTGTATTGCAAAAATATCTATCTGTCATATTAGTGCTCGCACATGTCATCATTTTCATAAACGGTGAGACACGTTGTATTGAATTGTATGTTGTTGTGGTTCCTCCATCAGGAGGCTATCCCTGTCGGTGTTGATTACTAGACTCGTAGGGAGAATAATTCCAACAAGGCTCAGGAAAGGCACCACCCAGATTCGCTCCAGTTGAAAGACTAGATTAATTTCCCGTCAAGTAGATTGCGATGATCTGGGGACCTTCACGCCAAAAAGCCGTGAGAGTAACCCTAAGATAGGTCAATCTCTGATAAACCAAACGCGGAGGAAAGTAACTTCATGCTTTCCATTTTCAATTACTTGTAAAGGCATATTTGTAATTTTATTCCATGTGCATCTTTATGTAATGGAAAATATGAAGAATATTTATATACATGCTATCAATTAACACCCGTTTTTGCAGGACAATATTCCTAAAATGGGCACATTATAATAGCATTTACATTATCCATAAGACTAAACTACATAAGTCTTTTGTAGGGAAATCATTGGGCCAGTTACCTGCTCAAAATCCAAAAAGGCCACGAGCCTGCAACCAATTATGTCTTCTTCTGACCAATCTAATCCTGTTTCTCGAGAAGAATTTGATGGATTAAGTAAGCAAATTATATATTTGGCTATTTTGTTGAAAGAATTGCATCTGTCCACTCAAGGTACAAAGATGCTTACACATACAGAATCCTCTGCACAAGGAGGAACACAAGGTTTGGATAAAACAAATCCAGAACCTTAGTTGGATACGACCAACAAAGACCCTGAAAAAACCTATCTCAAAGGAGATCCAGTCATCGATGATATCAGGAAAAAGGTAATCCAAATGGAGGAAACTATCCGTGCTCTCAAAGGGATTGAAACACATGGATGTGTTTCATATGTTGACCTTTGCATATTCCCTGGTGTTCATTATCCAGAGAAATTTAAAACCCCTAATTTTGAAAAGTATGACGGATTAAGGGATCCTTGTACACATTTGAAGGTATTCATTGTAGAACTTGGATCTTATGCGGAAAATGATAATCTCAGAATGCAGTTGTTTCAGAAGAGTCTGACTGGAGAAGCCCATTTATGGTATACCAGATTAGACAACTCAAAGATTCATAGCTGGGAAGAGCTAGCTCATGCCTTCCTCACATAATACAATTTTCAATCTCAGATGGCTCCTGACCGGTACCAGATTACCAAGGTGAAGAAATAGTCTAATGAGTCTTTCAAAGAGTATGCTCAAAGGTGGAGGCGCCTTGATGCTCAAGTTATTCCTTCCATGACAGATTTAGAAATGGTCACGACTTTCATAGACATACAGGAAGCTCCTTTCTATGAGAGAGTTTTAGCTGGTATTATCAAACCATTCTCTGAAATGATCAAACACATAAATGACTGAGATGAGATTGAAGTCAGGTAAAATTCAATACTAGCCGCTCTTAAGGAAGTTGCTGAGCACATCCAGTCCGCATCTTATGGAAACAACCCCTAGAGGGTCCATTAAAAAAAGAGGAGGATGTTTCCTTAAAACTATAAGGTCAGAAAGGCAATCAGAACATGCCTATATAGAAGAGAAACTACTCCCCTTTCCAAGCATAGTCTTCAAACCCACCATTGCCTAAGGGTGGAGAAGCAAAGCACCCTTGAACGTTCACACCCTTAGGGGATTCGCTCGAGAATATTCTTGCTCTTCTGACTACTCAGAAGAAAATTACAAGTCTTCTTCCACCAGCCAAGCCTAATGGGAGGGGTTTTAATGCTACTCGGAAGTGTACTTATCATGTCGGAGCACCTGGACATGATACTCAAGATTGTTGGGCCTTGAAACACAAGATCCAAGATTTAATAGACAACAGTGAGATTTTGGTCCCCAAACCAGATTAACCTCATGTGCAAGACAACCCTCTTCCTCAATACAAAGAAGAAGAGGTCAACATTATTAGTTGGAGCACTGGACAGAGTTCCAGTTTTAATAGTGAATCATCCCAGTTCATCAAAGACAGTGTTAACAGATGGGATTATGTAAAGTTCCAATTTACAATGGAATGAAAGAT